>SNQJ01S0035718.1:50770-71522 GCA_010110895.2 Picea sitchensis
AATGGGTAATGAATAAATGTTGAATGCTAATTGATGAGTTTTTGTGCAAAAGGGAAGTTTTGGGAAAAAGAACCCCACACTCATTCACCCCCCCTCTAAGTGTGGTAGGTGTGTCCAACACTTACCAAACATGATTGAAATTGGATCTATAATGTGCTATGAATTGAAGGAATGAATTGAATTAATTAAGCGACAAGAATTGAATCTATGAAAACAAGTTGATCTATTGATGACTATCTAATATGTCGGAAAGAAATAATTGAGTATTGTAAATTGAGAAAAGATTGTAAACTAAAAGAAAAACAAATGCTAATTGAGCAAAAAGGAACAACAATTACTAATTTAGGCAAAAGGAACAACAAATGCTAATTGAGAGGAAAGGAACAACTAACGCTAACTAAGCGAAAGGGACAACAAATTCTAATTTAAGTGAAAATGATCAACGTGTGTGAAAATGAGAGGAACTGTCAAGCAGTAAACTACAACAATGAAGTTTGGAATGACAATCGATAACATTCACACTGTAGAATCTATATTTTGTAAGCAAACAACATAAAAGAATTAACCCACTTGAGCATTTATCTTAATTATTGCAAAGGATATTTAAATCATAAAATATAAATCAAACTGATATAATTACAGATTAAGATTGTAACTCCTTCAGACTGGGCCCTCTGTCCTCAGAAACACTGCTACTAGAAACTCAGTATGTGAAAATGATGGAAATGTTCAAAGCCTTTATTAATTCCATAACTGATACAACATTTACAAAAACTATTTGCGCAGAGAAATTGTGAGTTCTGAATACTTGGATAAAAAATCTTAGATGATCCTTTCCAGGATCCATTACCCTCTATATATTACAAAATTAAGCTATCATGAGGATCGCGATATCCTTAGGATCGCTATTACTATTTATGAAATTTACAAAATAGAGAACTAATCTCTCTTGAAACTGCTTTGCACCCAATATCTTTAACCTTCAATAGCTTTCATATCTTCAAAATCTCTTCAGCTATCGTGGGTTTACCAATAATTATCCATTCCTGTAACAAAATCAAATAATTCCAACCATATTTTATATTTTTTAAACTACCACTCAATAATATTTCTAGAAGATATTTCAATCATTTTCTATCCTATTTTATTCCTAAGTAACAGAAAAGTCAATCAAGATTACATTGTAAATCATGGGAATGAGGGGAATATTTGTACCTTTTTCATAGCCCAAAAATGGTCATACAAAAGATACTTGCAGTCTTAATGATCAAGTACCTGGAGCAGCGGATACAAGACAAGTGCAAGCAGAAACATATTGTAACATATGTGAAACCTTGACCAACTATAGTGTACAAGATTTCCCGCGCAACTTGAAAAATACCAACTCGTTCCATATCTATGAAATGCACAGCCACAAAACATCTAAGTGTCATCTAAATGCATGAAATAGAAATGTAAATATAGTATATCACAATGAAGCAACCGATCATAATAACAACTACAAGAGAAGAACTGATTATTATGGTCGAGGTCGTGGTTGAGGTGGTCGAGGTTAAGCTAGATTCCAAGGTTGGGGTCGAGGTCAAGTTCAACCTTATTGTTACAATTTCTAGAAAGATGACCACATTATCCCTGACTACCCAATAAAAGATCAAGTCGACTTGAAATTGTGTAACATTTGTGACAGTGGCGATCATTCACTAGAAAACTATCCAATATTACTTGATAAGATCATGACCAAAAATAATGTCAACCTCCTACACGAAGTCTCAAAATAAGAAGTGTTAAATTTGAAGAACTTACATGTTGTCACCAGATCGAGCATAGGACAGGATAATATCCCCTTACATGATTGAAAAACAGGGAAGTCTAATTATTTTCCAAATCCAGTTAAAGAAGAACATATTATGAGGGAAGCGCTTAAATTCTTCAGAAATTCTAACCAAGACCAACCAAACAAAGGAAGACAAAACAAAGATATTGTACAAGAATTATTATAGATCTTAAAAGAAAAGAATTTAGTCAATCAATTGTTAGATCCGCTTAATATACTAATAGAGTATAAATAAGGACAAAGTGTTATAATATGAATGGATGTGCTCATTTTACCATTGACAATATCACTATTTTCACCCAACCATAGGCCGAAGCCACCCTTGGAGCACCTTAACCTTGACAGAGAATCACTCTGGAAGAAAACCCTAGGCTAGATATCCAAATAAAGGGTAGTGCACCTTTCCCCAAGGATAGCGCATCAAAAAGAGATGATCAGATAGTTCAAACCCTAGCCAAGAGATAGTCCAAGCCAAAATGTAACTGCTAGCTGCAGCAGCTGCACCGACAGCTCTCCTCCAAACCTACGCACAAACTGGGCAACTGCAATGTGCACAAGGGAACTCTGCAGTTCTGAGAATGCCTTCCAGAATGAAGACTAGCCTCATGTATTTATAGTAATTTTGGCTAACTTCCTAGGCCGACTTCTTATTCTGGGTATCTCTCTGTTCATTATATATTATTTATTCTGGCCGACTTCTTCTCTTGGAGGCTAATAACCTAATATAAGTTATCGTCTTGAGCTGACAAGTATTCTAGGGTTATTAGCCAACTCATTAGGGTTTCTCCTGCTTCCTGGAGTATTCTATTCTCATCAGGTTTACACGTGGAGGTAAATACCTCCTACAACTACCATAATATCAACACTCCCTCCTAGATAGGGAGGTATTATAGGTAATGGTATTGAACACAAACATACCATTCACCCGGTAGCATCAACATAGTTGTATATACTATCTCATGACTAGATCATGAGCACGATCATCATCATTAGTTTCATCAACTGCATCATCTCTTGAAACCATACTCTATCTGAGTAATCATACAGGATGTTCACTCCATAGAGTGACATAGGAGTCATTCTTCTAATCTGGACATACGTCCTAGAAGAGTAGATGTTCTGAACCATTTTCCGTCTGGGAAATCTCTGTCCTTTAATCATCCATCTGGTTGATAATCATTTACCAAACTGTTAATAGTCTTCAAGGCAATCGGAACAAAATATAACACAACTGTGTCTATCCATAGTAGTACATAACTACAATCCAGTGGTACACTACCACACTGAGTAGAAAACAAGTACTTGATTAGTAACGTATAGTCACGAAGAGTGGAACACATCCACCACAGTAGTATATATCTACTGTCATACATAAAAATCATCTGATGTCAACCTGCACAGAAACAATGTTATGATATAAACTGAATCATCTAGGCCATTCTTCCACTCACATATATGAGATCCCGGAAGAGCATCTTCCCTCAAAAAAAAAAGTAATAAATCAATGATGAGCTATCTAGACTATTCTTCTCAAGAAAGGAAGAATAACTGTCATGATTTCTAAGCCTGGACCATTCCCCACCCTGAGCCATTCCTCTGACACTAAACAAAGTGTAACCTAGAGAGAATGAGTCTACCCTAAGGAATTCCTGTCCCTGATTGTTGAGCCTAGACCATTCCCCGCCCTAGGCCATTACTCCAGCACTAAACAAAGTGCAACCTGGAGAGAATGAATACACCCTAATCAATGTCTGTCTGAACCATTTCCTCTATTAACCACAATAGGAAAATGTTGTCTTGTACCAACCTCCAAAATGGACCATTCCTCATGTTAACCACAATGAGAAATCGTTGTCTGGTGATGATCCAAAAATGAAGGTATTACCGATAAATCACAAGTTAGTTTAATGTAATTTTTGCATCGGATCGTTAAGAATACGAAATACATAAACTTGTTATCTTGTTTGTGGAATATCAAATGTGACTTTTACTTAATGCTTATTAATGTATAAAGAGATCGGCCATTAATATTCATGCTGCAAATGAAGAGAATAGAACAACACAATAGAAAGATAAATAGAGACAAGAGGTTGATAACGGAGTTCACCAATCGTTGGCTACGTCTCCGGGCCTACTTCCAAGTCGAGGACCTCTTTATTTCTCTTTAAAATGCTCAAATTTCTCTTAAAATGCTCTTTGTTGTTACATTACATGCTTCATGTCTGATATGCAAGACCTCCTTGCTCAGATTCATGCACGCACCATCAAAATCCTCTCAAAACATGAGAAAAACGCCTCTCAAAACATGAGAAAAGGCCAAAATTTACAAATTGCTCCTTCAAAACCCTGCATCAAAAAGTTCTCCTACAAGATTCAAAAATCTTGTTTCTTATAGTTTTCAAAGATCAAATGAGGAATCCCAACTTCCCTCAATATCTGGCCTCTTTCTAGGATCAAATCCCCCTTCAAATGGCCTAAAATCCTCAAAAAATCCATTTTCTGGGCATAATATTAGGCAAAAATCACCTCTGTAATGTTTAAAAACCACTTTTAAACCAAAAATGCAGAGTATCCCCCAAGACAGGGAATGCACCCCCTTTTCCAGGTCACATGGGGCCACATGGCAAAGTGCCAATGCTCCAAGTGCTATGCGCCAACCCTCTTAACTATTAGCTTCTGGTTTTGGGGCGCCTTCCATGGGATCTGGGCTAATCTTCCCTTGGGTGAGCCTAGAATTAACCCTTGGAAGCGCTCCTGTAATGAAACCACGTGCTGGGGCCTAGCCTTAGGCCCCTTGTGCCCTCCTTTGGATATTTGACCCCAAAACTATAGGAAAGTGGGTTTTTTTTCATAAATTTGACTTTTGGCAAGTTGGTAATTGAACTTTTCCAAAGACTTGGAGCTAGCCATGGGTCAGAGGTCCGAATTCCATGGACCCCCAAATACTTTTTACATGCCAACTAGTAGTGAAGTGCCACGTGGATTCCCATGTCTTGGTCATGTGGCACTTATTCATTTGTTAGTTGACCATTGACTTTTGCCATAGAAGAATCCGATTGTCGTGTGATATTTTTCACATCCAAAGTCTTTTTTGAGGAAATGAATATATGGCCGGAATTAATGCAATGAGAAGATCGTGATGGAATTGGTTTCATCCAATTCTGAGAACTTTGAGTTTTGAGCATTTTCTGAGGCTGGGGAGCCTCCTGGATCAGGCGAGGTGGGCCAGTCTTCTTGAGTAACCCTCAAGAAGAGAGACTGCCCTAGACCACTCCCCATGTTAACCACAATGGGAAGTCACTGTCTATGGTACATAAAAAATATGGACCATTTCCCATGTTAACCACAATGGGAAATCATTGTCCGTCAGAAATCTCAATCCACTTTCCGAACTGGAAAGAATCTGCTCATCCTGGACCATTCTTCGAAATGAAAAATGATTTTCCATCAATCAATAATACATCAGTGCTCCCTCCCAACCTGGGAGTCATCTCTTCCTTTTTCAATAAGGAATTCGTCTCCACGAGCTCTAGCTTGAGTATGCAAACTCTTTCATCTTGGTCAAAATATTTACCAAGATGTCTTCTTATCTGCTCATTTGTGGAGCTATGTATTTGGAGAACCACTTTCTCCTTATTGGACTTCATCACAGATAATGTAATGCTTGATTTCAAATGTATTTCAGTCTAGAACAATGGTTTTTCTATGAAGGATTCATATATCTCTGATCAATAAAGTATATCTTTGTTGGAAAACTGGAACATATCCATGTGGCACTTCTTCTGTCATCATGAGATCTGAAAATATATTTATTATAGAAAATATTCACCATGCTTCTGTTGTGCACTGGAGGTTCTCCACCAAGTTATCTTCTTCCATCTGCATACAAGGGATGCCTCAAAGTCTCTTTCTGGTATGCCTCAAAGTCTTGAGGTTGCTCTTCATATGCTCTTTGTTCAATTGCTTAGGAGAACATTCTTTGCATTTATCTGATGTAAAACTTCAATTCACAAATATTGTAGATGATACAAGGACTTATGTAGAGATATGTCTAGTTTACTAGAACAAGTAATCAACATAGTCTTCTCTCTCCATCTGGGATAATCTCTAGTTCTGGATCTTGCAATACTTGTATATATACATTGTTCTTCATCACAACTTTCAGTTCCTCTTCTTGATTTCTTTTAGTGAGTTCATATCAGACTAGTAATCTTGTGATTCTTGATACAATGACTGGTTGTTCTAGATTCTCTTTCTTTCTTGGAATCTTTTTGTTCTTCCTCATGTTTTTCTTTAGCTCTTGGGTCCATGGAGTAGATTCCATGCCCTAAGGATTTCATTTCTTTCTTTCATCATAGGATCACGGATGTGGATGGACAACTAGGGATACTTTAAGGCTTCTCTTTGAAGAAGACTTCTTCTGAGGTTGAACTAAACACGTATTGCCTTTCATGGCTGCTACCATGAATATATACCTCATCATCTTCAATGGATCATAGGATTAGCTCCCTCCTAATCCTTGCTTCATGTATTAGTGCATATAATCGTCTTCCTCCATCTAACAGAGTCCATGCTTCTGTCTACATCCTTATTGTCTTATGTAATATATAATCAGCTCCCTCCATCTAACAGAGTCCATGCTTCCATCTTATTGTCGTCATAAGTCTTTCTCCAATTGCTGACTTCTTTTATGTCTTTTCTTCTTCTAAGTCTCTTCATGAGTTATTCTGATTTCAGCTTTATCTTGTAATAGCTTCCACATGATTTTTTTTGATGTATTTCATCCTTTAACTTGTATAATGATAGCAATACTTGTCTTTTGGTTCTTCCATAGGTATATTTCTTCTTGGAACACATTATATTCCAAGATATAGATATACAAAATATGTACAGAGACTATGCAAACAAGATATGTACAAGAACTAAGAAGAGTATCGTTACCTACAGAATAAGAAGTCTCTTTCATCCTGCTTAGTCTTCTTTATAGGTTCCTTTTCTTCAGAAACTGATGCTTCGTGTTTCTCCTTCCTTTTCTTTAGCTCGGGAAAATGATTCTTGTAGTGACCATACTTTCGACAGTTGAAGCATTGTATTTCTGAAATATTTTTCTCTTGATTTGTCTTCCTCTTTGAACCAAACTTCCTTTTGTTCCTGAAGTTCTTGAATCTTGTTGTGAAGGCCTGATCATCGTACTTATTTTGGGGTTTCTCTTTTCCATTTATCCTTGATTATTTTTTAGCACAGCAAGTCCAAAGTTCTTCAAATGTCGGATACTCCTTCCTTGTGTTCATGCTTGTGGCAAATTCATCCCACGTCTTGGGAAGACCATTGAGTACTATGTTTACCAATTCCTTCTCTGAAATGATCTCTTCAATAGCTTGTAGTTGATCTCTTAACTGGGATATCCTCACAAAGTATGATGTTATGCTATCATCATCTTTCATCTTCATGTCACATAGCTCATTCTTCAGACTCATTATTTGTCCAATGTTTCTAACTAAGAAGAGGTTTGTTAGGGCATCGTACATCTTCTTCGATGAGTCAAGATGGGAGATGTAGGGTATCAAGTTGTCTTTTATAGAGTCCACTATGATACTCATGGAATTTATGTCACTGTCTTTGAACTTCTCCATAACTGCAATGTTCTATGGTTCCTTCTCTTTTCCTTCTTCAAACTCTGGTTCCACGATCTTTCCTTTCACGATATCTAGCAATTTATTCTTGGCAAGGATGAGGTCAATCCTTGTCTTCCATGCTCTGAAGTTAGAGGCTCCATATAACTTGTTCTCTGACTTCATAGAATAAGTCATGGATACTTTGACTTGGTCAAAGCCTAGATTTGACTAGAAAGTCAAACTTGATGTCTTGGATTGTTGAGAGTACCAGGAGATGCGCTAAGATAGGGTGCATTGACCTATCCAGAGATTAGGTCAATCCCTTCACTTAAGGTGCCTCAATGAGAGGATTAGGGTTTCTGCAACTGCACCTGCTAGTAACCCTAGCGACAATGTTATGGTGACTGCTCCTACTAGAAACCCTAGCAGTATTTCTTCAACGAGCTTAATATCCTCACGGCTATGTTTCCTTCTAGTAGTTAGACTGACTAAAGGAGGTGTGGGCCCATAACCTATTAGAATATGAATGGATGTGCTCATTTTACCATTGATAATATCACTATTGTCACCCAACCATAGGCTGAAGCCACCCTCGGAGCACCTTAACCTTGACAGAGAATCACTCTGGAAGAAAACCCTAGGCTAGATAGCCAAACAAAGGGTAGCGCACATTTCCCCAAGGATAGCGCATCAACAAGAGCTGATCAGATAGTCCAAACCCTAGGCAAGAGATAGTCTAAGCCAAAATGTAACTGCTAGCTGCAATAGCTACACCGACAGCTCTCCTTCAAACCTGCACACAAACTTGGCAACTGCATTGCGCACAAGGGAGCTTTGTAGTTCTGAGAATACCTACCAGAATGAAGACTGGCCTCCTGTATTTATAGTAATTCTGGCTAATTGCCTGGGCCAACTTCTCATTTTGGGTATCTGTCTGTTCAATATATATTATTTATTATATCCGACTTCTTCTCTTGGAGGCTAATAACCTAATATAAGTTATTTTCTTGAGCCGACAAGTCTTCTAGGGTTATTAGCCAACTCATTAGGGTTTCTCTTGCTTCCCAGATTATTTTATTCTCGTCAAGTTTACATGTGGAGGTAAATACCTCTCGCAGCTACCATAATATCAACACAAAGACCATCTAAGGTTGTCATACAACTCTCCTATAAGAATAAATATTACGACCCATGGGTCGACTTGGAAATTCATGGAGTGTTGATTAGCAAGGTAGTTGTTGAATTTGGATCACAAATAAATATCCTACCTTGAGAGACATGGATACGACTGGTTCAACCTTCATTAGCACCAACACCAAATTACCTAAATCTAGTAGATAAAATATTAATAGAGCCTATTGGTATACTCATAAATGTTGAAACTTATATCATGGGTATACCGACACTAGTCAACTTCGAAGTAATTGAATTAGTCGAGGGAATACCAACATATGCAACGCTTGTTGGTCGGCCATGGAGATGTTGTATATCTATACCAGATCTACAAATCTAACTTAGAAATAAACAATAATAAGCCCAAAACATTCACCATAACAATGAACACAAGAAATAGGCAAAACCTTTGCAGTAAAGTAACACCATCTATTAATCCTTCAAGAATAATAAAAGTCCTCAAGCAATACTTGCTTGTACATCAACAATATTCTTCACCATGCCAATTTCATTTCTTACACTTCCTTATATAGCATTCTCTATCTCCTAGGAACCTTCTAGAGAAGATATCTTCTAGAAATCCCATTTATTATCTCTAACTACCCATTTATTCTATCCAACTACCATAGTGGACCTTATTTAATACCATGGTGGACCTAGTCCAACTTACATTGAATGACCTCTACTAATAATATCTAACCCCCTTCTCATTGGGTACCTCCTATATTACCTCCCTAGGTATATTACATTTCACCCCCTTTAATCATGTTTCATCTCAGAAACATGAGAAGAGAACATACGATATGACCGACTGAGAATTGTAGCCAACTGGAACCAAGCACAACCATACATCCATCCTAATGGAAGATGAAAATGATGTCCAATTGCTTCCTTTCCACTTTTTTCCACATCGTGCGGATGGTTCCATGGGATTGGTTCTCTAGCCTGATGTCTTCCTACAGTGTTGGTAGTCCTCCATGCACCTCTTGATTGGTGTCCTTTCAGGTTCCCCGCTGGTGCATAAGTGTGTGGATGCTCATGCCATTGTCATGATGACTGTTGTTTATTGATATGATGTGGATGATGATATACAACAACTGTAGGAATTGGTTCATTTTTCTTCAAATATGCAACCCTTTGTGCCTTGGAGTCAATAAAATCCTTACTTTCTTTACTATTTTCTTCCAATGGTTTTGCTTCATTCACTTTTTAAGACTCGGCCTCTAACTCCAATTCATATTCTACAATAACATCTTTGATTATCATCGTGGGGCCTTATGACTTACTAAGAGATACATCCTACAATGTGATTTTCTTTTTCTTGTACCATAGCTTCAAAAATTTATTTTGCACATTAATATTAATTGTACCAACTAATTCTATCCAAGGATATCCCAAAACAATGTCCATATCATCTATATATATAGTAGGAAAATCAAAATGCAACACAGATTTATCCATGGTAATCTTAATATCTTTAAAAATTTGAACATTTTCCCCTTCAACCTATGTGTTGTGAATATTCTTTCCATGAACTTGCAATGCATTAACTAATTGAATATTGATAAAATTATGTTGGCAACTAGGGTTAGTAAAAACAATGACATTTTCTTTATCAATATAGCCATGAACCTATAATATAGATTTTCCACGTGAAAATAAACCCATGTTTCTCCATTTATCAACATGAGACCATTTATCTAAAAAAAAAATTCCAAATGATTTATCAGAAAGTGCCCTCTTCTTGCCATGGTCCAATGATTGCCACCATATCTTAACATCATCTGATAAATTCATGCATAGAAAAATGCACAATAGGGGTCCATATGAAGAACGTGTATTTTTTATATATTCTTAAATACTATGACCATCATCCTTTCCAGTAAAAAGCATCTTTCTTAGAGAAATCTTCAACAAAAACTAGGTTTTTTAAAATAACTTACTGTAAAAAATCGTGCCTTTTTCTGGAAAAACCCTGAAAAATAGTTGTATTTAAAATGATCATAACTTTACTTCCCAGACTCTATTTCCGCTGATGTTTTTTTTTTTTTTTTAAATTGGGTATTTTTGTAAGATAAATTCAAATATCTAATCACTTCCTAAAAATTTTGATAAGAAAGTTTTATATATGAGCTTGAAGTGCACTGCCCCCTTTTGTCTTAAATTTTTTTTTGCAAAAATAACCAAAAATTCTTCTCTTCTTTGCCCAAGGAAAGAGATATGATACCAATTTTTGTATATCTATGCCGTATCTACAAATATAAATCAGAAATAAACTATAATAAACCCAAAACATTAACCATAATAATGAACACAAGAAATAGACAAAACCATTATGGTAGGGTAACACCATCTATTAATCCTTTAGGAAGGATAAAACTAGTCAAAGTTGCTAACATTCCCATTTTCAAGATTGGGTATGATCCAGTCAAACATGTTCATCATTGTGAGAATGAATGGTACATAATAGGATACATAGATGAAAGGATATGGCCCCACATGTTTCCAAGCACATTAGATGAAATACAAAATAAATGGGACAAGATCGAAGAAGCTTGTGGCTATATGTTAAATTGGTCTGACATCAAAGAAAACTTTATCCAAGACTTCAAATTCACACCAGAGGAGGAACATCTAAGAGAAGCAACGCAACAAATCAAATTTTTTTAAGAAAACCTGACTCCAACTACACAGAAGGAAAAAGGGAAGATGACGATCGATCTAGGCTCGACATCGACTTGCAACCTTGTTTCGACAAAAAATAATGGAACTATGACATAATGAAGAATCGACATGGAGAATATGAGTTGTTTGTGCCAAAGCTTCTGATGGAAAAGTGATCACCTGACATTGCAAAACAATGTAAAATTAGTGATAAATATATCTAAGGAAGAAAAAGAATATCATGAACAACCCGACTTCCCGGAGAGCTTCACCAGAAACGAATAAGGGGAATATTATCTCAATGAAGAAAAACCACCAGAGTGGATGGATGCTAAAATCAAAACTAAAGAATTCAACATATCAAATGATGATCGACCAAAAATGGCACGAGTAGGTGACTATTGGAAAGAGAAGGAGACATCCAACATAGTATAATTACTCAAAGAATATCAATATGTATTTGCATGAGACTCTAAATATCTAAAATGACTTGTAGAAGAAATGGGAGAGATGGAAATTGAACTCATTCCAGGAGAAAAACCAATAAAAAGGTGACCTTACAAATTAGCTCACAAATATAGGCCCATCATTCATAAGTAAATCAAAGGAATGTTATCAGGAAAATGCATCATATATCCAATCGAAAAATATGAATGGGAAAGTCCTATGGTGGTTGAACCAAAGAAGCATGACCCTAAGAAGCTAAGAATTTGCATCAAATTCAGAGGTCTCAACAAACTAACTTTAACGGATCAATTTCCCACTCCCTTCACCGATGAAATAATTAATGAAATCGCGGATCATGAATGTTACTCATTTATAGATGGATTCTCAGGATATAATCAGGTACCAATAGCCAAAGAGGATCAACTGAAGACAACATTTGTCTCAAAATTTGGCTCTTTTTCCTATAAAGTTATGCCATTTGGATTGAAGAATGCCCCAACAGTTTTCTCAAGAATAGTGGTCAAAGCATTCCAAGAGTGTATATAGAAAACGATGGTTGTTTACTTTGATGAATGGATGATATACAACTTATTCAAAAACCATATGCAATGTCTTAGACTGATGGTTGAATGATATAGACAAATCTAGCTATCTCTTAACATTAAGAAGTCCATCCTTGCTGCACCAATTGGCATTCTGTTAGGCCATGTGGTATGGAAAGATGGTGTAAAAGTCGACATGCAAAAGATAAAAATCATCCTCGACTTGAAGCCACCTGTAAATTAGAAACAAATTAAAATATTCCTTGGACACACTGGATACTACAAAAAATTTATAGCCCATTATTTAGATATCACATTCCCAATGGATGAGATACTCCGGAAAGAAATCAAGTTCAGATGGATTCATGATTTCCAGAAATCATTCGAATTATTAAAGAAGAAACTAGTTGAATCCCCCATATTAAAATTTCACGACTGGTCGAGAAGGTTTCATGTCCATGTCGATGCTTCAAATGTTGATGTTGGGTCGGTTTGAGTGCAATCATATGATGACACAGTCAATCACCTAAATGCGTATGCCAGTAAAAAATTGAACAAAGAAGAAATGGAATATTCGACCATGGAAAGGGAAGCTTTGTCGATGATATTCACACTACAAAATTTTCAACATTACCTAGTCGCCAACCCTTTCACATTATTTACAAATCATTAATAATGAAAATATTTAGTTAATAAACCAGTCCACCAAGAAAAGATTTTTCATTGGTTTCTATTATTCCATGAATTTGAATTTGACATAATAGTCTAACCTAGGAAAAAGATCATCCAACCTGACCATCTACCTTGACTTGAATTGGGAGAGGAACCGATAGGCATAGACGACAACCTCCTAGACACACATCTATTTCGATTCGAAGCTGCCCCAAAAGATCTAGAGGATATAGAAAATTGTTTGGAAGACGAAAGGGCTCCATAGGATCTTCCGACAAATAAAAAGAAGGTGATAGCTCTAAAAGAAACACCATTCACCCTTATAAATGGATATTTGTACAAAATGGGACCTGAATATCCTAAGGAGATGTGCTCTTAAGCATGAAAGAGAATAAATTATTAACAAGACCCATGTAGGACTAGCTGGGAGCCACTTCCAAGATGACACAATAGCTCGAAAGATACTTTAGGTGGGTCTGTGGTGGTTGAATTTACATAAATCCTGTTAGGATCAGGTTAGGAAGTGTGATAGTTTTCAAAGGCTCAGACGAACTCTATGGAAGAATGAAATGAAGTTAAGCTCAGTGAACTCTAATCGAGCATTTGAAATCTGGGTTGTCGACTTTGTTAGGCCTTTTCCTTAGAGATAAAAAAGAATCGGCACCAAATATACTATTACTACAATAGAATATGTGACCAAATGGGAAGAATTTAAACCATTTGAATCATGAACCAAAGAAGTTGTGGCACAATTAATTTATGAGAACATAATCACAAGGTTTGGATGCCCACTTACACTAATCAACGACCAAGGAACACACTTCATAAATGAAACAATCCAAGTCCTACTAAAGATTTTTTTTATCGATCATAGATGAACAACAACATACCACCCCCAAGAAAATGGGGTGGTTGAATGATTTAATAAAACACTACATAAAGGACTCACCAAAATTTGCGGTATCGACAAAAAAAACTAGGATGATAAAATTCCTGCAATCTTATGGACGTTTAGATCTTCTTATAAATGATCAACCAGACATACTCCCTTCAATTCAGTCTATGGGAAATAATTCATTATTTCATTGCACTTTTGGTCCAACTCTGATAGGGTAGCAATTGTGGCTAAATTCTACCAAGGCATAAGCATGAACGACCGACTATACGAATTAAATAATATAGAAGAAGGAAGATTAATTGCAATGCACCATCAAGAAGTATAAAAGCAATAATAGAAATCATGACACAACTGTCATTTAAATAAAAAAGACATAAAATGGAGATCTGGTTTTGTTATACGACAGTCGAATAAAAAGAAAACCAAGAAATCTAGAGACAACATGGCTTGGGCCTTATGTTGTTGAAGACGTTCGACCGATCAGAGCAGTTCAAATTCAAACCTTGTTAGGGAATCCATTCAAGAAAGTAATTAATGGAGCCCATTTTAAAAAGTATTACACATGGAAGGTGATAAACCCTGTTGGAAAATTAGCAGGAAAAATGTCAACAGGGACCAACCAGAGCTGGAAAGGAAAATATAATAGTTTGGTCGAAGTCGGAAAAATATAGAATAATCACATCATTAAGAAAATAAATCATTCTTCTATTAATAAACCAAAGTTAGCTATAAAATTCGAGTATAGAAATACAGGTATAAGAAACCACTAGAGGGAAAGATAAGTATTAAAGAAGATTAGAAACCTCAAAGAAAAGAAATGAAAAATCATAATGGAGAGAGAAAGAAGACCATGGTCGAGCCATATACTAAGCAGAAGAAGACATGATTGACGCATCACTCCATCTCCTGACTTAAGACAAATCCCCATGAAAAGACAATCAATTGATCGAGATAGATCCCAATCAAGAAATAAAGAGTCAAGCGAGCATGGTTCAAGTGAGCGTGGTTATCATACAAATGGGGGGAAGTACAACAAAACAGAGGAGAAAACTAGCTATCAAGAACATTAACTAAGTACATCCGACAATAACAAACCTGAAAACTCAAGAGAAACTATCTATCAATACACATACCAACCACGCGTCAATAGAGGAGACCTAGTTAGTCAAACACAAGAAAACACCGACCATGAAAAAATAAACTCTAGAAAATACGGTGCATTTAAGTCATGACAGGAAAGGACCGATGAACCTGACAAAAGAATTAATTCTCGATGTGACAAAGAAGACAGTTGCGCAACCACTAACATAAATTTGGGATGACTCAAAACGTACAACAATCAATTGGAAGTTGATACTTTGTATGCTCGACGGGCCTCACACGAATTCCAGTTCATCAGTAACATAGATGTCTCCTCACACGAGTCTGACATCCCTTCAACAATCATGGTTAAGACACATATATCCATGGATCACTAGGTGAGGAAAAACAATATCTTATCAGTATACAACAACACAATAAAGATCCTATCAACAAGATTCCACTTGGTATCACAAGACAACATCCATCATTAAGCATGCAATTCTATGAAAAACCACAATATGTTAAGATTAAGTCATGTGTGAGGTGTACTTCTACCCTATCAGTTACCTTCAAGATCACAAAACCAAACTCTATATATCAGAGCTAGAGGAAAGCAAAAAAACCATTGTGCACATAGTTAAGTTTGTAAACATCGACCATTGGGCCGATTAGAATAGCAGATGATGACCCTCCTGGACCAGACTCTCAGAATGAATAAGTTCTTCATCCATCATGGTTACAGACGTAAAAAGAAGAGTTTCACCCTCATGTGAAGGAAGGGGTGCCCCCATGCAGTTTCACCCACTTAATTCTCGGGACGAGGGGAGCACTCGTGAATCATCTCTAAGATTGCAAGTCACAGTCTAGTTCAAGTTACTTGGACAAAACGCGGAAAGAAAATGTCAAAATATTGTTTCAAATAACATATTTATGTGGGAAGAATAATACAATGTGGAATCAAAATCAGGTATGATTTCAAATTCGGTTATTCAAGGAAGTGAAAAGAGATACTAAAGGATGATCAGACAAAGCCACATAAATTCTTCAAGCATTAAAATATTTCCTCTTCTTTCTCTCTTTCTATCATTTCTATTTGTAAACAATCAATGTAAACAAAAAATTTGTTTTGCTGCCCTCTTGCTTGGGACGATCAAGGAGTTGAGGTGGGGGGAGATGTTATAAGGGCTAGTCGACTCTGTCAACTAGACCCAACATTTGACTAAGAGTTAATTGGTCGACTATCGAATTCAGAAGTATAGGTCGATCGAGGCCTCTATTAATTGACCGACCCGGGAAGTTAAGTAGTTACAACTTCCTGGTAACTAAACATATAGGTATAAATAGACAATATTGTATGAGAAAAGATATCTCTATGAGATATATTGTATCTATTGTGTTGCAGTGACATATCATATAATAAAGTGTTGTCCTTTGGGTTTCCACTACTTGTGTATGTATTTATCTATATCTATGTGCATGCACTCTATGCTTTCTTATGTATTGAACTACTGGTAACACTCCCCTACTTTTCCCTAGATTACAACAAGGCACATTTGTAAGTGCAACAACCTGGCAATAAAAGGGGGTTGATTTTTAATAAAAGGGTATTATTGATGAGCATGAGGGGAAAAGGATATAGTGTTAACAAGATCTTCATATTCCATGAATAAATAATGTGTGAGTCTATTGCAAAATATAACTCCAAGGTGAGGTCATGAAGGAAAAAAAAATTGTGAAGGTCAATACCAAAGCAATTGATTAACAGGTGCAGCCATGACAAGAACAATAATGGAACAATCTAGCAGGTGATGATGTCAGATAGTTGGCTTAGCTTGATGGATAGTTGGAATGGATTTTTGGTTTTCATTGATGTCAACTATTGGAGAGTGATATTGTATATTGATTTCAACTCTTAGTGATTGATGTCAACCCTTGGAGAAATTCCGGTAGCGAATTCCGGTAGCACAAAGGTTTGGGTAATGGACCCAAGGTTGTTTCATGTATAATGGTATGAGTTTTAATATATTTTAAGGTAATAATATTCTATATGGATATTGCATGTCATTCCATTAACGATGGTATTTGGAACGTCACATAACCCCTCACGGTTAGAGAGTTATGGCCATGAGAAGTTGGAGAACCCAGGTTTGGGTAATAGACCCAAGTTTGTTTGTTGGATAATGGTATGAGTTTTGATATATTTCTGGTAAGAATATTACATATGGATATTACATGTCATGTCATTTTTAGTGGTATGTGGAACATCACATAACTCCTCGTGGTTAGAGAGTTATGGCCATGTGAAGTTGGAGAACCCCCATGAGTCATCTAGAAGCCCCAAAAGTTCAAAGTAGTCAAAGAGGTTTAAGAGATTTTAGAAGGTAAATAATAAAGTGAAGTGATGATTTCTATAATTCAAAGTGAATACAAAATAAATTATTTAAATAATAAATTTAATGGATAAATTACTAAGTTGACAAGTTGTTAGAAGTGGGTTAACCCTAAAATAAGGAAAGTGGGTTAAGATGGTTAAAAGGTAACCCCTTGAGGAAGCTACATGAAAGCATAAATAAGAGGTAAGGTTCTCTCATTTTAATCACACTTGAGCATATTGAATATCTACAAGTGAATAAGTTAACCAAAATATATCTAAGCCAAATTTCAAAGGAAAGGTGAAGTAAAGAAGGCTGAAATTCAAGGGAGGATAAATTCTTTTGATGATGCTTTCTAAGGTATGTTATTTACAGGTCATCTCACCATTTTCTCAATAACGTTTTTTCTAGAATGATTCAGACCGTGAAATTGGGAGGCCATTGAGGAAACATATCCAAGTAGTTGTGATACAAATTTCAGCTTGTGGTTCGTTGTATTTTTGGAGTTACACGCAGTGGAAAATAGGGTGTGTGGTGTCTTGAAACTAGTCTAAAATAGGTGTTTCGGGTAAAAACTTCGTAACTTCTTCATAATATATCCAAATTCAGTAAGACCAAATGTATTGGTTAGAGTACAGTCTGTAGTATTCTATGTACAATTCCCAGATCCATAAAACAAATATTCTGTGCAGGGAATGCTCTACAAGTTCACTCTCTAGAATAAGATAGAATTCAACATGGTATGCCATTTTTGCTATAACTCCTTTTATGATAGGTTCCAAGTAGTGAAGTCTAGAGGAATTGCATAAAAGACATTGAAGAACATGGTGTACCATTTTTAGATATTTATTCATTGCAGGTACATAGTTATGATTATTTCAAGTTAGGGTTTTTGACTAATCCAAAATTAGTCATGTTAGACTAAAGTAAAGTTTGATGAAAATGCTAGCCTCTTGTTGTTAAAGTTAAGGAAGGTTTGCAAGTATGTGATCTTATACACTAGGTCTATTAAAGAGTTACAAATCATATTTGGATGATGACATTGATGAGGGATTTCGATTGAGGTACATGTCGGGTACATGGTTGAGACAAGTAGTTGATGAGTTGGCACATACATGAGGTGTATAGTTGATGATCTTGGTACATATTGATGAGTCATAGTTGATGAGCAGTTGATACATGATTGGTACATACTTGGTACATGGTTGGAGGCAGTTGTTAGTATTATTTTTGACACATGGTTTATGGATGATGTAGCAAACTTGTATTGGTATATTATTAGAAGCACATATTGATCTTGGTGATGATTATGAGTTGTTGTGTTATGCTTGGTTGATGCACATATTTGAGAGTTGTCTTGGTGATTGATCTTGGTGAGTATATCTGATTTGGTTGATAATATTGATGAGATAGGTTATTATGATAGATTGTTTGGACAGGTTGTTGTGACATGTTATTTGAACAGGTTTGGTGCATGGTTGATGCACTTGTTCATGGTACAAGTTGAGGTACAGGTTGGTGCATGGTTGACACACTTGTTTATGGTACAGGTTGATTATAGGTTGTTTGGTACAGGTTGGTGCATGGTTGATTTACTTGTTTATGGTACAGGTTGATTATAGGTTGAGGTACAGGTTGATGCATGGTTCAGGTTATTGGTATAGGTTGTTTGGTACAGGTTGATTGGTATAGGTTTACAATAGTATATCTCACAGTGATAGTGTGACAGTTGTTCCATCAATCTATTGTTATTTCAGTGTGGTTGGACGGGGCAAGGACAAGAAGTTGTAGCCACCTTCCACTTGTGGTCGGAGAACATAGGGGGTTGAAGCCTCCTTCTGGTTGTAGCCATAGAATTGGGGAGTTGGAGCTTCCTTCAGGTTGTAGCCTGAGAAACTAGGGGGTTGTATCCTCCTTCTGGTTGTAGCCAGAGAATTAGGGAGTTGGAGATTCCTTCAAGTTGTAGCCTAAGAAACTAGGGGGTTGGAGCCTCATTCCAGTTGCAGCTAGAAAACAAAGGAATTTGGTGCTTCCAATGAATTTAATTCTTAAAAACATATAAGAAAAAGAATTATGTGGTTTTCTCCCACTTGGGTTTCCACGTAAAAACATTGGTGTACTATGTATGTGTATGATTGCTCATTCGTTCATTGTTTATTTACTATGCAACTATTGGATGATATTGCTACATTGATATAACACTTTCATTTGTGGTTAAAAAGGATTGAATTACTCTATTATTGATTCACTCCCCTCTCAGTAATCCAACAATTGGCATGAGAGCAGGTTCCTTCAGGAAACAGTTTAACCACTGGAAGGAGATCATGGATTATTCTAAGAATGGATTACCAATGTTTAATGGTCATAATGGTTTAAAGTATGAGATGTGGAGCAGAAGGATGAAAGTAGTTTTACATGCATAGGGACATTATATTTGGCTATCAGTTGTTACATGATGTGATAGTTCAAAAAGGGAAAAGACTGCATCCAAGAAGGAATTGAAGAAGAATAACAAAATAGCAATGGATTTCATCTAGGAAGGATTACCTAGTCCGGTAAGATAAAAGGTTGGTAAATATTCATCAACCAAAGAAATTTGGGATAAGTTACATGACATATATTCTTCACCCATTGTAAATTCATAAAATGCCAAAGAAGATGTAGATACAGATCAAGAAGAATTATGTTCACCATGTCAAACAGATTCAGAAGATGAAGAGTACATGATCACTAGAGGTACATTGTTTTTCTTTAATTGTGAAAAACATAGACATATTGAAATATAATGCCATGAAGGAAATGAGACAAAAAAACTAATTGAAAAGGAAGACAATCATGAAGCAGAATTAACTAGTGCTTTAGATGAACTAAGAGAAGAAAATAAGTCACTCAAGAAAGAATTGATGAAACAAAAGGAAAGTGTTCACATTTTTTAAGGAGCCCAACAGGTCATCGAGAACTTAAGAACTCATCTAGAAGAAGCAAGAAATATCTAAGAAAATCTTGAATATCAAAAGCAGTATTTGGAAGCCAACATAGCAGCACAGAAGGAAGAAGAAAAAATGAGAGAGAAGATATTGACAGATCATCTTAAGGAAAGAACTAATGATCTAAACCATCTTGAGGCAGAGTTTGGTCAATAAAAGAAAGTACTTGAAGAAGAAATAATCACATTAAAATTTCATCTTGAAGAAGCGAAAAGAACAGAAGAAGTCGTGAAGTCTCAAATAATGAAGAAAGAAGAAGAGGTTGAGAAGCTTGAAGAAGAAGTTGTCACATTGAGAAGTAAAATCGCCAAGCTGAACAAGAATGTTGAAGAGACATAAACATTTGCATCAATTATAGAGAATGAAGAGAAGCACTCTAGGTTGCTAGAAAAGAAGAATGAAGAAAATAGAAAGAGTTATGCAGAAGTACTCAAAGGAAGGAATCATGGTCAACAAGAATCTAAG
>SNQJ01S0035718.1:77641-105906 GCA_010110895.2 Picea sitchensis
AATGTTCAAGCAAGAAGTGCCTATGTGGACCCACGTAACATTGAATGTTACAAATGTCATAACTATGGACACATAGCTAGTGATTGTAGAAGAATGATCGATACTTCCATGAAAGAGAACACTGATATCAGATATAAGAAAGTTTGGATAAGAAAACACGAAGAAAAGGTGAACAAAGACCAGGTCCAAGAGATCTCAATATTGGTAATAAAATGAGATGAAGAAAATTTTACAGAGAAAAAGAAAGATGTCAGATGCAAAAAGGTTTGGAAAATAACTGAAATAAAATAAGGACAGGTGAATAAGGAATAGGTTCAAGAGATTGTACTTTCAGGCATTGTAGTGAAAGATGAATCCACAGACAGAAAGAAAGAAGTCAGAACTCAGAGAGATGATGAATCTACCAATGAATATGATGATGAATATACCAATGAAGATGATGATGAATCTACCAATGAAGATGATTATGAATACACATCAGAGCAGAAATTGTTCTAAGCCATCCATCTTAGAGACTCCCAGGTAATATGAATATTAGACCGGGGGAGTCTATGTGATAGCTGTGATAGATGTTGGGGTGAGAAAAAGGTATAAATATTCTCCTTGTTACTTGGTTTAAGATATATTATTTGTTGACTTTTCTATTAGTTTGAATTAATTAGGGAAAAAAATAATTAAAAAGATTTCGAAAATAATATTAAATAATACTAGATATTTTCTAAACTTTGGGTTTGAATTGCTTTGATTCTATGCAGAAATGGACAATTGTTATTAATAGAGAATAATTAAGAAGATCATGAAGATGCACAGACTATTGAATATTAAAGAAATTAGGCACAAAACGGTTCAAGGAAGATTGATTTTTATCTTGAAATCTTCATAAATAGTAAAAGCAATCCTGTGGATCTCTTGATCCTTGGGATAACTTAATTCACTTGTCTTATTGTAATATATAAAGAAGAGTGAACGATAGAGAGAGGATACCAAAATTTTGATCTCCTAATTGTTGATACTATGTACAACAAACCAGTTGTAAATGACTTATCAATTATGGAATTAATGGAAGTTTCAAGTGTTTTGACCATTTTCACATACTGCATTTTTCATAACAGTATCTTCTAAAGACCGTGGGCCCAGTCGACGGGAGCTACTATCTTATCTGTATTTTTATTGATTCTGTGGTAATTCTGTGGATTGATATTTCCTTCAACGGTTAGAATAGATTCATTAATGTGTTTTTTCTATTATGAATTGATTGTGTCATTTCATTCGTAGAGGGTAGATGTTCTATTTGGAAATTATCGATTGTTGTTCCATTACCGATTGTTGTCAATTTATCGCTTGATGATTCTTTTCATTAAGTTTGCATTTTTTGTTCCTTTCATTAAATTTGAATTTGTTGTTCCTTTCATTAATTTCACATTTGATGTTCCTTATTAAATCTCAATTGATCGGTGTTCCTTTCAAATATGTTAATTAATCATTGTTCTTTGAGAGATTGATTCATTAGCATTTTTGTAGAATAAATTGTTGTTTCCTGGTTAGATGAATGAGTTTGGTAATTAATTGATGTTTGTTTTCATGGTGTGTTATTGCTCATAATATTTTCCTGTTGATTGAGTTATTAGTTTCAGATTTTGTAGTTAGTGTATGAAGAGCTTGATTTTTACAGTAATTTAGATCAATCCAAATTTATTGTAAACAAACTATCTACATAATTTAAACCTCTACAACTTATCTGCATAGATTTTTCTGACAATCTTGAGAGAAAATATGAATCCTCAGTTGATAAAATTAATGTCATACTAAGGTTGTTTTTAGGAAATCTTTAGAACCCAACATTTTGGTGCCATTGCCGGGGATATTGTCAAGGATAGCATAAGTTACATCTCTGAAGGGATGAGGTATTAAAAATGGAAGGTAAAAACCTGCACCGACAACAAGTAAAATGCTTGTGCCAATGCCTACCTTTAGCTGATGCATAGAGGTTACATAGGTGCATAGAAGTTGTGTCAGTGTGTATGACTAAGAAGAAAGAACCTGGAAAAAAAACCCTTACCAAAAACTACAAAATCCCAGGGCTCGGTGGCCCTTGGAAGGAGCACTTTTATAGATGAAATTATCCGAAAGGATGAATCTCAAGCCTCGTTTGGACCTCGAAAAGGTTCTACCTGAGTACCTCAAGAAGAAAATTCATGAACTACAGCTCACGTTGAGGTTCATAGCGGAACTGGAGGAACTGAACAAAGTTTCCAAAGTACACACACTCCACTTTTCAGTCCTTTAGGCGAGGGAAATTCTTGTAATTTGAGAGAAGGAGAAGGGGAGACCAGTGGAGTTGCTGAGGAAAACCCACAACCACCTGAACTTGGATCTCCTGTGATTCTGGAAAGAGAAGGAACACCTAAAATCCCAGACATAGGTAGCATAGCAAAACCTCCTAAGGAACCAAGTAATCATCCACCCCGAGTAGAACACCCAGATGAAGAGATCCTTGAGGGTTATTGGCACATTTTTTACCAAATTATACAGAAAAACCAGTCGCAACCCCAGACCTAGACTACCACTTTGGAATATCCTATAGTTGATCTAGTTGTTAATGCTCCAATGAAACCTATTCCACTACAAAATCTTCCAACCTTTAATGGATTGATCTTAGAGGAATCTGATGCGTTCTTATTCGAATTTGATGTCCTGTGTAGATGTTATGACTATACCTCCAAACCCCAGAAACTAAATCTATTTCCTTCCACTTTGAAAGGAGAAGATTTACAATGGTTTATGGGACTAGGGGGAGGAACTATAAATTCATGGGAAGAGATGGAACAAGCCTTCCTTACAAAATATCAAGACCACTGTAGAACCAGGGATTTAAAAAATGAAATCTTTAAAATGGTTGCAAAAGAAAATGAAACACTAGAAGAATATGTTGAAAGATTTCAATATAACCTACAAAGATCACCTTACGGTACACTACCAGGTGAGGTACTTAAATCCACTCTAATAAAAGGTATGAAGGATGAATGGGTAGAGACATTAAATTTGATGGGAAAAGGTGATATTTATCAAGAAATATATGATGAAATTTTCCAATTATGTATCAGGTGTTCATGTGGTAGTACACGAAACAAATCAAGAATATGAGGCCCCATCACCAGAAGTAGAAACATTACTAGTGGGAGTGTCACCCGAGCAGAAATTGGTAATCTTTTGGAAAATTTTAAAATTGACATTTTGGGTACTTTAACTACGCAATTGGATGTTTTGTAGGCTCAACAGAGACAGGCAGAAGAAGAACAGTCATTGGCTATATTTTTTCCATAGTGCAGGAAGAAACATAGTCCATGGGAATGTCCCCTGGACATGGTTTGAACCTACGCTATTTGTGCCAAAGATCATGCAATAGAAAAATGCCTGTCACTTCCAGGACTAAAGGTCATCTTTAAATAAACAGAAGAAGAAATGGAACTAGTATATATAATGGCTCAGCGTCGCCAATGGAAGGCTCATCCCCCAGGTACGCTACAATATCCTTCTTCTTTCTTTCCTGAACAATATAATCAACAACATAATCCTGGAAATACATGGCAGGGCCAACCATTTATTAACCCCACCTGGAAGTCCCAAAAATATCCTACTGCACCTTGGCCAAATCAACTAGTTTCCACTCCTACTTAGCCAAACCTGAAATACTCTACCCCATTTTGGTAGAATTCAAATAATAGCCCCTTTCCTTCTAGTGAACTAGCACAGCTGCCCAAGCTCCCAATTGGAATCAAAACTGGCAGCGCCCCATGGGATTCACCAATCAACCTATGGGAATGGTTCCTCAAGCTCTTCCCACTTTACAAGCTCCACTTCAATTGCCAAAAAATTCCAAACCTCAAATATGCCCCCAACTTCCAGCTCAACCCAACTCGAATCCTAATAACAGACCACTCCAGCTTGTGCAAGTTGTCGAGAATTTGGAATGTGAAACGAACTCTGTAGGATGCAACGAATTTTGGTTAAGGTTGGGGCATGTAGTTTCTTCTGAGGAAATTAATATTCATCAAAACAAGGAGAACAAGAATGATAGAGAACCAACAATAAACCCATCAACTATGGTTATAATATAAGAAGCAGAGCAGGGGGGAAACATAGTCGAGCAACAAAATCCTAATAAAGACGTAATTTCTTCTCCCTCATTCCCTGAAAGGATAATGATAGCTAAACCAACTGTATATCCCAACTTTGATATTGTCAGGTAACTAAAACATCTATTTTTTAAAATCTCACTCCTACAGGATTTACAAGATATTCCTATTTATCCGAAAACAATTAAAGAATTATGTGGGAAAAATCCCGGAAGGAAAACTAAGAATCCATCAATTGTTCATGTGGTAGGAACTTTATCCACTCTTATTCTAGGCAAACAAGAGCCAGTTAAATATGCAAATCCAGGAAATCCTGTGGTAACGATTCAGATACAGGGTTGCTCTTTCCCAAATACACTAGTGGATTTGGGGGCAGCTATCAATATTTTGACTATGGAGACCTGTAACATCCTGGGTATCACCTCCTACGAACCTACTTCAACTTTGTTAGAATTGGTTGATAGATTGGTTGTTAAACCAGTAGGAACATTACAATACATACAAGTCTCGATCGACTCTCGGCAATACCCAACTAATTTGCTAGTTATTAACCCAAAAAGTAGACTAGATGGACACCTGTTAATATTAGGGCAACCGTGGCTAGCAACAATAGATGCATACATAGGATGTCGCACAGGCAACATGAGGATTGCTAGAGGAACTGCTATAAAGAAACTTATATTTTATATAAAGAACCTTATATTTTATCCTCCAACTAAACCAAGTCTACCTACCATACACCAGCAGTTGCAACCACCTAGATATCACGAAGAAAACATACACCCTCCTCTCACACTAGAAGAATCTCTTGGGCTCAAAAACCAACTAGAAGATGATGTGATCAGTAGATTCATTAACAACCCAACTATTATAGGTAACCCAACATGTCAAATTCTAAAATCCATTTTAGATAATGAAGCATAGGGAGATCCTTTGGAAGAATTGATGGAGAAACACATTCCCACTACTGTTGTCCATAATAGAATTGCAGTTGAAATCACACCAGGAATATTACTGAATATTAACGCCAATTTGAATGACCAACAACAACAAAAATTAATCCAGATCCTTTCCAAATACCAACAATATTTTTCCTAGTAATACTCTGACATGAAGGGCATCGATCCCCAACTATGTACACATCATATCTATATTGAAAAATATACTCAACCCATATGACAACCCCAAAGAAGGTTAAACCCTCATCTCAAGGACATTGTCAAAGAAGAATTACAGAAATTGTTGGATGTAGATTTCATATATCCTATTTCAGACAGCCAGTGGGTCTCCCCACTGGTAATTGTCCCTAAAAAGAATGGTAAGTGGAAAAAAAATTTAGACTACAGAGAACTCAATAAAGATACCCAGAAGGACCATTTTCCCCTACCTTTTATAGATGAGGTCCTTGATACTTTAGAAAATAGGCAATTTTTCTCTTTCCTAGATGGCTTTAACGGTTATAATAAGATTAAGATTGCTCCAGAAGACCAATGTAAAACTACATTTACATGTCATTGGGGTACCTTCACATATTGAGTATTTCCCTTTGGGTTATGTAATGCTCCAACTACATTCCAGATAGCTATTTTAATCATATTTTCTGATTTAATTAATGAAGGACTCGAAGTTTACATGGACAATTTTACCCCTTATGGCACTAACTTTGATCAGGCTTTAATCAATTCGGAGAAGGTACTAGAACGATGCATTGCTACTAGGCTATGTTTGAGTCATGAGAAATGTCTCATGATGATGATTGAAGGTGTGGTACTAGGACACTATGTTTCTACAGATGGAATCAAGGTAGACCCAGCAAAGATAGAGGTAATCCTTAAATTGCCTACACCTAGTACACAAACTGAGGTACGTAGTTTCCTTGGATGTGTAGGATATTATCGTAGATTCATAGAAAAAATTTCAAGAATAGTTTCACCTTTACATGCTTTAACTGGTAATATGGAATTTCAGTGGTCTGATAAGTGTGATGTTGCATTTGCATAGCTTAAAAGGTTAATTTCAATAGCACCAGTGCTGAGAGGACCAAACTGGAAGTTACCATTTCACATCTCTTCAGACACATCAGATGTCGCTATAGGCATTGTCCTTGGAAAAGAAAAAGACAATAAGCCTTATGCTATTTACGTTATTAGCAAAAATCTTACCCCTGCCGAATTAAGTTACACAGTAACAAAAAAATATTTTTTAGTTGTTATACATGCTATTAATAAATTTGGACATTACATAATAGGTTATGCAGTGTTTCTGTATGTTGATCACTCCGCGATTAGATATTTATCCAACAAACCAATTACTAATGAATGGGTTACTTGGTGGTTGTTATTGTTGCAGGAATTCAACATCACCATTAAGGATCGGTCGGGGAGAGAAAATCTTGTTGTAGATTTTTTGTCTCGTATACCCAAGACAGATAACTCTTTGACAGTTGAAGACCAATTTCCAGACGAGCATTTGTTTGTTGTAACTATTAAGACGCCTTAGTACACTGATGTGGCGAATTATCTGGCAGTTGGGAAATTTCCAACACACCTGTCATCAAGAGAAAGGAAATTAATTGTTCAACGTAGTGCATGGTTCACCTAGATTGGTAGATATTGTTTACACATAGGGTCTGATCTTTAGATCTGAAGATGTATCATAGAGGATGAAATTCATAATTTCTTGAAGACATGTCACAATAAGCCCTGTGGCAGACACTTTGCAGACCACAGGACTGGGCATAAGGTTTTACAGATGGGTTATTATTGGCCCTCGATATTTAAATATGCAAATAAGTATGTCTAGGCTTATGATAGTTGTCAAAGGATGGGCCGACCAGGCCAGGCTAATGAAATTCCCCTACAACCATAAGTGGTGGTGGAACCTTTCAAGAGATGGGCACTAGATGTTTTTGGCCCCTTTAACCCAAAATCAAACCAAAAATATTATATACTAGTGCAACAGACTATATGACCAAGTGGGTAGAAGCAGTAGCCTTGCCAAACGCAATTGAGGAAGCAGTCATTAAATTTATTTTTGAACTATTTGTATGCTATGGATTACCCAGGGAAGTAATCACAGATGGAGCATCACAATTTACAACACATAAAATCTTGACCACTTTGCGCAATTATCACATTAAACAAAGGGTTACCTCCCCATACCACCCCCAGGCAAATGGACAAGTGGAAAGTACCAATAAAGTCTTGGAGGAAATATTGACAAAAACAATCTCGACAAACCGTCAAAATTGGGTAGTCGAGCTTCCAAATTCCTTATGGGCCTATTGCACAACATGGCGTAACACTATAGGATACTCTCCTTATCACCTATTCTTTGGCAAAGATCCAATCTTTCCAATCGAATTTGAGATCAAGACTCTAAAAATGGCCCAGGAAATTGGACTGGATCTTACGGAAGCACACCCGCAATGCTTACAGTAGCTCAATGAGTTAGATGAAGCACGCTTTTTTTCCCTTCAATGCACATATGTTATTCAATAGCAGAGAGCTAGGTGGCACGACAAGCATATCAAGAATAAATCAGTCCAAAAAAGTGATTGGGCACTTCTTTATGATTCCAGATTTTAGGATTTCCCTGGGAAGTTGCAAACAAGGTGAATGGGGCCGTATGAAATCAAGGAAGTCCATGATAATGGCACTATTACTTTAGTTACCATCGATGGGTCTGGTTCTCCTTTTCTGGTAAATGGACATCATCTACAACTCTACCATCAACCTCTTTCAAAAGAATCCTTTTTCCAAGAAGTAAGTAATGATCCTACTGTTCAAATTTTAGCTAGCTAGGAAGGTAACCCAACAACTTCAGCTCCATGAAATTGTTGTTTTTTCCAACACTGTACATATTGCATATATTTTTCTTTGAAGATTTGATTGAGTTTTTAAGTTTTTTACTTTCTAGGGAAGTCACTATAAATAGCTTTGGAGAACAAAGACTAGAAAGGGTGTAAAATATGTCTGTAATGAAAATATAATTAGCACTCTTTTTTGTTCTTTATTTATAACTGTTACATATCTTTCAAATTCAAACTCCAAATTGTTCTTGTTTCACTTTGAAAAATCCATCGAATATAAACCTTGTTTTTATACAGGAGATGAATATGTCATGTTTCGCAGCAAAAGTCGGATGACTGCACTAAAAAGATGCGCGGTTGTGACTGTAGTAAATAGAAATGAATGCATGACTCTGTAAACCATATAATATATTTTATCCCCCTGATCATTGAATAAACCTACCCATAAAATTAAATGAATTTAGTTGATGACTAATCAATCCTAGATTCACTAAAACAAAAATTTATTTATGTAGGAGGTATCTAATTACTTAATTAGATGGTTCAATTTGAATATCATCATCATCTTCCTAGAACTTCAGTTTCCATTCCTTTGGATAGTTGTTGTTCCCTTGTTTGTGATTGTCATTCCCTTTGCAGGAAACGCCATTCATTCAAAAGTAACAATTGTTGTTCCCTTGGTTTCGATTGTCATTCCCTTTGCAGGTAATGTCATTCATTCAAATGTAACAGTTGTTGTTCCCTTGGTATTGATTGTTGTTTCCTTTGTGGGTAATGTCGTTCATTCAAACGTAACAACTGTCATTCCCTTTGTTGCGAT
Organism: Picea sitchensis; assembly: GCA_010110895.2. Lineage (NCBI taxonomy): Eukaryota > Viridiplantae > Streptophyta > Pinopsida > Pinales > Pinaceae > Picea > Picea sitchensis. The sequence goes on from SNQJ01S0035718.1 coordinate 86,409, forward strand.
TGTTTTTCCCTTTGCGGGTAATTCCGTTCATTTGAACGTAACAACTGTCGTTCCCTTTGTTATGATTGTTGTTCCCTTTGTGGTTGTTCCTATTGTTGTTCCTTTCACTTGAAAGAAATGATTTTTGTTTCCACCAACAACACGTGCTATTTTTATGAATACTCCTTATACGTTTAGCTATTCCTTTGGCTATGAACTTCAATAAATAATTTTCAAAGGCATCACTTCTAATTATCATGGACACGATTCCTTATTTTCTTTTTGGGGAATATTTAGTGATGGAATATCCAACAATACTGAGAGGGGGGTGGTGAATCAGTATTGCCTACTTTTTCTTCTTATCTTCATCCATATTAAGCACACATATTAACTATTCAATTAAGAAATATATGATGAACAACAAGCCCTTATGAACACAAGATTTTATCATGGAACCGAACAGGGAAAACCACCAACTCTTTTCTCATTAATAAAAATTTCTTTTACAAAACTCTTTTCAAGCTACAACTTGATGGAGAGACATTCCCCAAGTTTCTTCAGCTACAACTAAAAGGATGTTGCCACACCGCATTTACCAACTACAACTGGAAATATTCACCCACACCCTCATTCACCAGCAACAACTAGTAAGAGGCTTCAACCCCCTGTTTAGTCAGCCACAACTGACAAGGAAGCACCAACTCCCTCTATTCACCAACACCAACTAGTAGGAGGCTATGGCCCCCTGTTTAGTCAGCTACAACTGAAAAGGAAGTACCAACTCCCCTGCAGGATCCAACATGCCATTGCACCACCCAACCATCCTTAGTTTATAATGCAATTCATTCTCTTATGTACTTCACTGAATTTGACTCATACAACCATTGTTGTATTTCTACTTGTCTGTTGCAACCTTTGCTTGTATGGTATTTTGTATCAAGTACTGGATTTCATAACTTCTACTTTGTATTCTTCTGTTCTTGATCTCCAATAAGACATTGACAGGTACCTTAGAACAAACAATTCTTCATCTTGGACTCTGCTCATGTTCCTGATCTTCTAATATGAACTACATAAACACATTCTTCTCACCGCTTTTTCTCGTTTATATAATCTTCAAACATGTGTGAAATTTAAAACATCGTGTCCCTTTATTTGAACCATTGTACTTTTTCATTTAAAATTATAATCTAAACTTTAATTAATATCATTTTTCCTTTTTATTCTTTATTCATATTTTCATGATTTTAATGCTCTTTCAATCATGACTATGTATCGGTTCATTTTTGTTTGTCATGAGTTTATCACATTTTAATTATCTTTACCATGGATACCTTTCATAAATTGATCATAGCATGGATTGATTTTATCCTTTATACTTGTTCACAGGTCTCCGTTAATTTCACAGAGACCAGATACTATGGAGGCGCTTCCTTCAAGCCATTTCATATGACTGATCTTTATAGAACCACTGGCTTACCACTAAGCGACTTACATTCTTCCCCTTTAAACCTTTTTACCATATGACCAACGACGGTAACCTCACGCTTAGGCAATTAGACAAAACAAACTCTTGAGAACTTCCTTAAAATCAACGGTCACGATTCATTCTCCCGATGAGATGGACGGCTAACGAGATTTTGACATTTAGACATTCGAGTCTTCTCGAGTTCACACTTTACTAAACTCACGATCAAAAAATCACTGAAACAATCGGATCATTCATATTACCTGTTAACACTAAAAAATGCACCATCAAATTTTTAAGCGCCTTCATAAATTTTTGTGTTAGATTTGCCAAATTCTTTTGGTCCTTTGCCTATGGTCATAGCCTCCCGATTCATCATCGAGCCTTGACGATTTCCCATTAATCGCTTTTTCCAAAGGTGGTGAGTGCTCAAGTTTCCTAAGTCAAACCTATCATATCTACCAAATCTAATGCATATACCAAATCCCAACTCCATGCACACATTAAATAGAAAGATGATGAGAATGGAGACTTTCCTAAAAAAAAGGAGGTGCACTACCGAATTTGCAGAGTTATTTCAAAATGGCGTCGCTAATACTCGAGGTTGCTACCCACTATGCACATATTCATGTGAAAGTGCTGTGAATTATGATGGTGCTACCTAAATTTTGACAGGATACATAGGCGGGCTCTACCGAAATTTTGACAGGATACATAGGCAGGCACTACCCAAATTTGCTACCTAAATTTTGACAAAAACCAAATTGTGCAAAGACATTTCTACCAGTTTTAAGTGACAAACTTAAAACTTGTACTATGAACAAATGGGAAGGAATTTTTGAAAACTAGAGGAGGTTGTTGTTAATCACATACCAAGTAACAAAAACCGCTCTCAATTTTTCAAAATGTGCTATGGTTAGAAAGATGTTTGACATAGAGGTGGTGTTACAGAACGTGTTGTTGAAACTTTGTTTTAAGACTACTGAACTAGCATTTTTGACCAGTTGACTTCCAGGAGGATTTATGGGTGAAATAAGATGAATTTTAAAAATCCAAAGGATTTATTGTCAATAACATACCCAAGAACATTAACCTCTTTAATTTTTCACACAAGTGTCATGGACTGGGAAATTTGAAAGAATCTTTGAGCCCTATGTTTTCATTTTTCGTGATTTCCTGTTTAAGGCATGTTTTTATGACACCTGTTGCGGCCAACTGGAGATGAATTTAAATAAACTAAGAGATTTTTTTGTTCATAAAGAGATTATATAGGTTTCTTTCAGTTGTTCAAGAACTCTTTATAGCCAACTCTTCTTATTCAACAAATCATAGATTATTGTTCAAGCACTCTTTAATCTATATTACAGAAAGGATCTTTGTTATGCAGTTATTCTTCTCTTTGTTTACCTTCTATTCTTATATCCATATTTTCATAAGCCTTTTGTTTGGTAGGCGACTTGATTGCCTTTGATATGTAGGATGTTGTGACTCCATGCCCAATGGAATGTATTTGCAGCAGTCTGATGCCCTCCTTTTTACTCTTCTCTTGTTGATCCACCTATTCAAACCATTTTAATCCATTTAAATTTGTATGTTACCAAGATTACTCTCATTTGCAGTCTAGGAGTGACTCTTGGAGTGATAACATAATTGGCATCATTGTCGTGGAAAGGAAGTGAATCTAGTTTCCCTAGGAAAATGACATTTATCCAACTTTTGATGGTAGACAAAGGAAGGACATTGAATTGATTGTAGCAATCTTCCTGGCAACTGCACGATTAAAGAATCAATTGGGGAGGATCCGGTTGACAGAAGATAAAGAGGTTGAATTCTAAATCTAGGTATCAGTTCATTAGCCTGCTTCATGAACAACTGTTGTTCTTTATCATCTCTTTCATGTTGTTCCTTTCGCATGTAAAGAGAATCATTTTTTGTTTTGTATATTCAGAAAATCATCATCCTTCTTGTATATATCCATGTCTAGAAGAAGAAGATCTGCATACTGCATATATTGTAGATGTAGATTCAGTAGCTTTACCTCAGTCCATTCATAAAGATGAACACTGCATTCAAATTGCTCCTAAATCTGATCAGTCATGTAACCTTACAGAGGTCTAAATTGATTCCAAACCTATCCAGAGCTCAATACCTTTTTGCATTACTGATGAACCTTGTCATCAACCTATTAACCTTCATAATTAGCCCACTGTATTTCAAATTAAAATTAGGATGAAGATGTTCAACCCTTTAAGGTTGTCCTATCTCCTTCATCCTTATCCTCTTAACTGCTTTGAATATCTTCCCTGGTTTTTTGGAGAGAATCAAGTTTCAGCTGAGAGGCACTTGGAATCCTTTGAAGATTTTATTGATCGGTTCGAGATTGTTCATAAATATTTGATCATGATATTATTCTTTAAGTGTTTGATCGGAGATGTTGTTGTATGGTCTAAGGGTCTGAGAGTTGATTCTCTTGGCTCTTGGATCGACTTCTCTAATGTGTTTTTGAAGTATTGGGGCGAGAACAAATCATTAGATCCATACCTTGCTGATTTTTGTGCTTTGAAGAGAGCGCAGGATGAAGCTTTTTTTGTTTTTAACAGAATATTCTATGGCATTTAACATGACATGCCTTTGGAGATCCAGACCATGGAAACCACTGCCATGATATATTATGTTATGGATTTGCATTCATAACTTTCCCTTCTCCTATTAGAAAGGAAGTCTTCATCCTTAAGGATCTTGTTTGAAGATGCTTAAGGAGTGGAAGAAAACATCTGTGCTTCCAGGAAGATCCGAGAGCAGGTCGGCTTTGAAAATCTGCATGCACATGAGAAAACAAGATGTCAGTATGTTTAAGAATTTGAGCAGGAAGGTAATGAATGTGAACCAGTTTTGGAACAACAACAAGCATGTATTCTAAATACAAGTATATAAGCATGAGCATGAGTAAATAAAGTATTCTAAATACAAGTATGAGTCTGAATTTTATGATAAATTTGCAAATAAGGCTAAGCCTATGATAATCTATGATTGTATAGGCAACTACATGTTTCTAACTGATCATTATCCTTTTGATTTAAACACTGCTCCATCATCATCTTATGATCATGATTTTGAAGAGGGAAAGACTGCCATTTCTTATGACCACAAGTTTCTCTTAAGAGAACAAGAAAGTAATCAGTCTTCCAGCAGAGAAGAAATCATGGTTGAGCAAGTGTTTTCCATGGACCAACATGTTTATGATCTTGGTTTCAAAGACCCGGTGGCATCCTTCATGGAATCATACATTTCAGATAACTTGAATATTATAGATTTCTTAAACTCATCAGCATTTCCGGGTGAGTATGGTTTCTTGAATAAGTTCTTATCATTGTTGTTGCATTTCAAACATCATCTGTTGATCAACGAGAAAGATAATATTATTTCAGTATTAAAGTTGCTTGGATGGATGTTATGGAAGTCAGCCTTTACTTAACCAAATTACAGATCTAGTTAACGTAGGAGTTGGAGAATAAGCTCACTCTATGAGAAAGTAGATTCTTTCAGTTGTTGGTTTGTTGAATAAGTAGAGAAGGCTATAGGTTTTCAGAGGAGTGGTTGCATAGGCCAGATGATTCCATATCCCAATAGATAAGGCAACTGGAACTACTAAAGTTCTTGGAAGCCTCACAAGGAGTCCTCCATCTCAGTTGGAGCCAATGTTAACACTCAAAAATGCACCTTCAAAGTTTTAAGTGCCTTCATAAATTTTTGTGTTAGATTTTCCAAATTCCTTTGGTCCTTTGCCTACGGTCATAGCCTCCCAATTCATCATCGAGCCTTGACACTTTCCCATTAATCGCTTTGGCCAAAGGTGGTGTGTGCTCAAGTGTCCTAAGTCAAACCTTTCCTATCTACCAAATCTAATGCATATACCAAAGCCCACCTCCATTCACACATTAAATAGAAAGATTATGTGAATGGAGACTTTCCTAAAATAGAGGAGGTGCACTACCGAATTTCCAGAGTTATTTCAAAATGGTGCTGCTAATACCCAAGGTTGTTACCCACTCTGCACATATTCATGTGAAAGTGTTGCAAATTAAGATGGCTCTACCTAAAGTTTGAAAGGATACAAAGGCGGGCGCTATCGATATTTTGACAAGATACATAGGCGAGCGCTACCTAAATTTGCTACCTAAATTTTGACAGAAACCAAATTGTGCAAAGACGTTTCTGCCAGTTTTGAGTGACAAACTTAAAACTTGTACTATGAACAAATGGGAAGGAATTTTTGAAAACTAGAGGAGTTTGTTGTTAATCACATAAAAAATAACAAAAAACTTCTCTCGGTTTTTCAAAATGTGTTATGGTTAGAAAGATATTTGACATAGAAGTGGTGCTACAGAATGTGCTGCTAAAACTTTGTTTTAAGACTACTGAACTAGCATTTTTTACCAGTTGACTTCCAGGAGAATTTCTGGGTGAAATAAGATGAATTTTAAAAATCCAAAGGATTTATTGTCAAGAACATACCCAAGAAAATTAACCTTCTTAATTTTTCACACAGGTGTCATGGACTGGGAGATTCGAAAGAATCTTTGAGCCCTATGTTTTTAGTTTTCGTGATTTCCTGTTTGAGGCATGTTTTTACGACACCTGTTGCAGCTAGTTGGAGATGAAGTTAAATAAATTGAGAGAGTTTTTTGTTCATAAATAGCTTATATACAAACATTTTTCTCAGATTGTACACAACTGTTATGGTTTGAGAATTACAAGTGGAGTTTGGAAGCCTATTTTTCATAATTTTGCCTCCTGAAAAGTAGGAAATTAGTTAAAACATGTCATTTTTTGTTTGTAGTTGCTTCGATTTTTGGAAAGGGGTTGGAGTTGGAATAGGTGAGATGGAAAGGACCAATATGGATATATATTCATTGTACAATAGGGTAGGAGGGAGGGATTCATGATCCAAGAGAGGAGAGAGCTAGAGGAACAATTTATTTGCTCAATTGTAAGCCTGAGGGCCTGTTGTAATTAGCATTTCTACCATTAGAGATTCATGAGAGTTGCTTATCATACTTTGTGTTGTTTGTTATAATTCTATGTTTTCATATTGTTTGAGTAATATTTACAGATTTTGAAGATCAAAATATGCCTTTGGTTAATGAATTCATGAGCTGCAAAGGATTTGTGGTAATTGCTTGCTAATCACAGATTATTATTCAAGCACTCTTTAATCTATATTACAGAAAGGATAGATGTTATGCGGTTATTATTCTATTTGTTAACCTTATACTCTTCTATCCATATTTGCATAATCCTTTTGTCTGGTAGGCGACTTGATTTCCTTTGATTTGTAGGATGTTTTGACTCCATGCCCAATGGAATGTATTTGCAGCAGTCAGATGCCCTCCTTTTTACTCTTCTCTTGTTGATCCACCTATTCAAACCATTTTAATCCATTTACATTTCTATGTTACCAACATTACTCTCATTTTCAGTCTGGGAGTGACTCTTGGAGTGATAACATTACCCACTGAGATGGATGGTTGTCGAAATTTTGTCACTTTGCCACTTGGGTCTTCGTTACATCCAACCTTTCAAAACTCTCGATTATGATATCACCTATTACATCTCAAAACCATACGACCAACTGCGGTGACCAGGTGCTATATCGAACACATGCTTTGAGTGTTTTATTAGAGTCAACGGTTGTGATTCAATCACCCACTGATATGGATGGCTGTCGGGATTTCGACGCTTTGCCCATCAAGTCTTCATGACCTCCAACAGTTCAAAAATCTCCATTATGATATCGTCGAAATGATCGGATGGCTCACATTACATCTCTAAACCAGATCAATGGTTAGTGTTTAATCCTTACACTATCCTTCCACTATTGTAGATCGATGGCTATGACTTAATCATGCATTGAGATGGATGGTTGTCGTAATTTTGGGATTCTCATTGTGATCTAACTTGCTGACGTCACTTGTTCACATGTCATAGATACCACATGTCATTCATATTCATGATTTTCACGTACCTGAAATGATGTATCAACTTGACACTTTTCAGTGTCTTACTATGCCATGTGTCCTTACTGACGTGGTTTGCTGACCCACAACCCTTATCCAACGGTCCTTGTTGTGTACTCCAAATTGACGGTCCTTATCTTATTACGATTTCACATTTCGTCATTCTTTTGATGAAGGGTCTCAACACTCCATGTTGTGATCACCAAAATAGAGCTCGGCTACACTAGCTCCTTCCCTTCTCGTGACCATCGGTGGTGACCAGGCACTTATCCACAAAGCGCTTCACGATTCCACACTTTAGGGAATCTGTCGTGAGTCTCCTTAACTCCTCCAAATCTCGGTATCTGAAATTTTGAAATGGAGGCTAGCAATGCTAGCTCCTTCCTTAACCTCACCCTTCGACTATGTGACCATTATCTATGACTAGGGGCCAAGCCAGAGGAGTGTGTCACGGTTTGTCATATTGCGAACTCCTGATATGAGTTGCCTCGCTCGAAGACCGTGAAACTCCAAAAATGATTCATGATAGATCAATGGTCCATAACCTCGGTGATCCAATGGATGATGAGGTTTCGACACTTTGAAATCACAGCCTCTTTACATCACTTATCCTATCCTTCCACATTGAGATGATCTGATGGCTGACGGGAATCGGGTTTAATTCGACGGCTACTGAGACTTTTCACAATTTCCTATGCAAAGGTCGACTTCTTAAAATTTACAAGGAACTCCTCCTGAGCTTATGCTATCTATCTCTCCACATAGTTGACATCTTCTGCTGACTGATATACCTATAGACAGTTTTGATATTTCGACTACATGTTCTCTCTTCCTCCCGAGATTGCGTTATCGATCTCTGCATTTGATATCTTCTTGTTGACTGATAAATTGTTGACATCAATGAAAATTTCATATATCATTTAAAAATAGATCATCACTTCAACTATTGACATCAATGACAATCTCATCTGATGTACTTCATCATTACAGATCATCACTTCGACTGTTGACATCAATGACAATGTTTCCAACAATCTCCCCCTTTATCATTGAGGTCAACACACTAACTTCATATACAAAACTCCCCCTGTGTTGATGCTTTCCTTTTATGAATTTTTCCTTTATATGAAGTTTCTCTCCCCCTTTGACATTAATGGAAAAGTATTTATTCTCTTATGATTTGTCAGTATAATTAATTTTCTCACCACTGGTAAAGCTCTGTATGTTACTGATCATACTGAACTTGGGTAACTCTTCCTGTGGACATGTTCTGCCAGTCATAGCTGAATGACTCCCCCTGTCAATATGCTCTCTCTCTGCTTCTGACTATTCTCCCCCTTTATTTCTGAAAAGGTAACTCTTCCTAGCAAGTTTTCATCCCTTGTTGACTTACTAACTTCTTATGTCAGTTTATTTGGATTTTTTGTGTTTCATATTAGTCTTCTTGATACAAATTTTTGTAGTGATTGAGTCTTTTCAAAACCTAATCCAATTACTTTCTTATTTTCTAACTAGAACTTCCCTTGGGTTTTTACGGACTGTTCTCCCCCTTTGTTTCTAAAAGGGTATCTTTTTCTACCAGGGTTTCTCCTCTTGTTATCTTTACGGAATGCCATTTACCTCATTTTGTACATCGGAATGTTGCTTCTGTAGATGCAACTGTCCTACTGGAACACTACGCAATTGTAGCTCATCTATTTCAAACATCCCTTGAATCTATCCATTGATTATCATTGATCTTTAACCATGATACTAATTGTGTTTATATCATCCATTTTGACATCTTCACTCTTAACAATCTTATGTAACCTAAGATTGTAGAATCTGTATTATATCTTGGTAGAAGCATATCCAAGAAGGATACCTTCATCATATCTAACATCACATTTTCAAAATTATCATCAAGCCTTTCGATGTAACCCTTACTTCTAGAGACCTTGAAGTATTTTACCGAATGAGCTCTTCCACAACAGGGTTCACAAGAAGTTCTACTACTATTAATCCTAAGCTGACCTATGTTCAATATGAGTACTAATGTGCTAACGGCTTCCCTCCATTATCAAATATTAATTGATGGAATATCCATCAGATAATTTTCTTCATTGAGCATAGTCTTTGCAGCTTTCTCGATAGATATCCTTCTTTTTTTTCTCAATTTTTCTTTTGGAAGGAGTTTCAGTGTACCTTAAAATAGGATTGATAGATTTTTGAGATAATCATCACTCAAATATTCTTATCAATCTTTTGTTGGAGATTCATCATCAATGTCATTATTATGTGCACCAAAAGATTCTTTATCCTTGTCTTGAAAGTATTCCTTATTAGAAGTTTTATCCTCCAAACTCCTATTATTAACTTCATCAATTTCAGGAGCAATAATTTCCTCATCTTTCTTATTTGGTACTTGGGATTTTATTTTCCATGTCTTTTTATTTACTCTTGTTGTCATATTGTGTGAAGCATTTCTTATTGACTGTCTTCTTGAGTTCCAACAGTCATGGGATTTGTGACCATATCTACCACAACTGTAGCATCTCATAGTGTAACAATGTGTAGCAATATGTCCATCATGATAGCAGTTCCAACATCTCATACTGTTGTTGAATCCACCAAATTGTTTTCTTCCATGATGCCTACAATCCAAGGCTCTATGACTATATTCATTACGAGAAAAACAATAACCTTTAAAGACACTCTCATACCTTCTTTGATTCATCCATGAAGGTGTCTCTCTTCTGAACTTGCTTTGAGGTGTATGAGTAGCTTCTAGATGTCTTCCTTGATCTAATCTTCTAAGTTTTGTGTTGTTGTTTTTATTCTTTGAACATGAAGAACCCACATCATACTTGCTTTCCATTTTTATAAAAGAAATACTTGCATCAGATCTCTCTTCACTTTTTACAAATGAAGGACTTGCATCAGGTTTCTTGAGATTACTAATTTCTTCCTTGTTGTGGCCAAGACCAGTTTTGTCATATGGTGATCTCCGACTATCCAAGATCTCATCCAAGGTCATGGAGTTGTTTAAGAAATTGATTTGGGTGTCTAACTTCTCAACCTTCTTTCTAATATTCACAACTTCTGCTTCCATCTTATGACAAGATTCTTCTTTTTTGTCCAACTGGTTCCTTACTACCTCTTCTCTCCTTTTGGCTTCTTCAAGTTGGATTTTAAGATTGACATAGTTTTCCCTTAGTTATTTTAGATCTACAAGGTTTTTTCCTGAGACATGATCTTCCTTCTTTTCTTCTTTTGCTTGACTGATTTCATTTTTCAGTCTCTTGATCTCCTCTTCTTTCTCTTCTAACTGATTTTCCTGCTCATATATTATCCTTTTACTGTCCTTGATTATTTTCTTTATTTCCAAGACATGCTTTTGACTCTTTTCAAGAAATTCTTGAGTGTAGTCATGAAGATAGCTATAGTATGATTCATTATGGTGATAGAGGTATTCAGAGAGACTCCAATCAACCTTTTCTTTGGCCTTTGATAGTTTTTCTTCTTCTTATTCCATGGGATAGATGCTAACATAACATTCTGTTATTGCATTTGAATCTTCTTCTCTACTTGTAGGGGAGAATTCAATATCAAAATTATTTCAATCAGAAGATTGTGGAGAGTCTTTACCTTTATTGATGGTCGATTCTTCTCTTTTGATTTGATACATATTCTTGGGAGGATGAGTAGATTCTTTGGAGGTATCATCACTAGACATGTCATCTTCAATATCAATCTGAGTAATAGGACTTGATCCTTTAATTATGTTTGTGTGGTCATATCCAAGGCCATATTTGTTCAAGGGAGATCTTTGTAGACTAAGAACTTTATTAAGGGCTTCAGTCCCTTTCTTTAATTTTTCAATAGTCTTAAGTTGATCCTTTAGTTGTTTACACCTTTGTTTATATTTTCTCAATTTGTCCAAAGAACTTTCAAGATCATCTTCCATATTGACTGCTGCTTCAATGTCTAAGTATTCTTCAAAAAAATATTCATCACTAGATTTTTTGTAGACTAAACTTTGTTCTGATTGAACTGATTCATTTGACTTCTCATCTGAGTAGAGGTGTTTTAATTTTTCCCGGAGTTCTTTTGCAAAGTTACATTCACCTATCTTCTCTTTGATATCATCAGATAATCCATCAAGGATTTTATTCATTGTCATTGAGTTAATTTTCTTGTCTTTCTTTTGAGTTGGAGTCCTTACTCTATTTGGTGGGAAATAATCAGTGATCATTGAATTCCATACATCATATCCCAATGCCTTCAGATGACTTTCCATTCTTGTACTCCAAAACATGTATTCTTCTTTTCTAAGTATTGGAGTTCCATTCTCATTGTAAATCTTCTGTCCATCCATGTGTTCTTAATTTGATCTTCCTTTTAGTTTGTTAGATTGTGCTTAAAGGAACCTTGCCCTGATACCAATTGATGCAATATCCAACAATACTAAGAGGGGGGGAGGGGTGAATCAATATTTTCTACTTTTTCTTTTTATCTTCATCCATATTAAGAACACATATTAATTATCAAATTAAGAAATATATGATGAACAAAAAACCCTTATGAACACAAGATTTTATCGTGGAACCCAACAAGGAAAACCACCAACTCTTTTCTCGTTAATAAAAAGTTCTTTTAAAAAACTATTTTCAAGCTACAACTTGGTGGAGAGACATTCCCCAAGTTTCTTCAGCTACAACTTGATGGAGAGACATTCCCCAAGTTTCTTCAGCTACAACTGAAAGGATGTTTCCACACCCCATTTACCAGCTACAACTAGAAGGATGTGCCCACACCCTCATTCACCAGCAACAACTGGTAGGAGGATTCAACCCCATGTTTAGTCAGCCACAACTGACGAGGAAGCACCAAATCCCTCTATTCACCAGCACCAATTGGTAGGAGGCTACGACCCCCTGTTTAGTCAGCTACAACTGACAAGGAAGCACCAACTCCCTTGTAGAATCCAACCTACTCTTGCACCACCCAACCACCCTTAGTTTATAATGCAATTCATTCTCTTCTGTACTTCACTGAATTTGACTCATACAACCATTGTTGTATTTCTACTTGTCTGCTACAACCTTTGCTTGTATGGTATTTTGTATCAAGTACTGGATTGCATAATTGTTGCTCTGTTTTCTTCTATTCTTGATCTTCAATAAGACATTGATAGGCACCTTAGAAAAAACAGTTCTTCATCTTGGACTCTGCTCCTATTCCTGATCTTCTAATATGAACCATAGAGACACATTCTTCTCACCATTATTTCTCATTTATATAATATTCAAACATGTGTGAAATTTAAAACATCGTGTCCCTTTATTTGAACCATTGTACCTTTTCATTTTAAATGATAATCTAAACTTTAATTAATATCATTTTTCCTTTTTATTCTTTATTTATATTTTCACGATTTTAATTCTCTTTTAATCATGATTGTGTATCGATTCATTTTTGTTTGTCATGAGTTGATCACATTTTAATTATATTTACCGTGAATACCTTTCATAAATTGATCACAACATGGATCAATTTTATCCTGTATACTTGTTCACGAATCTCCGTTAATTTCACAGAGACCAAATACTATGGAGGCTCTTTCTTCAAGCCATTTTATATGACCAATCTTTACAGAACCACTGGCTTACCAACTAAGCGACTTACATTCTACCCCTTTAAACCTTTTTACCATATGACCAATGGTGGTGACCTCACACTTAGGCAATTAGACCAAATGAACGCTTAAGCGCTTCCTTAAAATCAACAATCACGATTCATTCTCCCGATGAGATGGACGACTGACGAGATTTCGGTGTTTATACATTCGAGTCTTCATGACTTCACACTTTACTAAAATCACAATCACGAAATCGCTGAAACAATCGGACGGTTCATATTACCCACTGAGATGTACGGTTGTCGAAATTTCAGAACTTTTCCATTTGGGTCTTCATTACATCCAACCTTTCAAAACTCTCGATTATGATATCGCCGATTACATCTCGGAACCATACGACCAACTGCAGTGAACAGGTGCTAGACCAGACACATGGTTTGAGCGCTTTATTAGAGTCAATGGTCATGATTCAATCACCCACTGATATGGATGGTTGTCGGGATTTCGACGCTTTGCCCATCGAGGTTTCATGACCTCCAATAGTTCAAAAATCCTGATTATGATATCGCCAAAATGATTGGAAGGCTCACATTACATATCTAAACCAGATCAATGGTTAGTGTTTAATCCTTACACTATCCTTCCACTGTTGTATATTGACGACTATGACTTAATCATGCATTGAGATGGATGGATGTCATAATTTTGGGATTCTCATTGTGACATAACTTGCTGACGTCACTTGTTCACGTGTCACAAGCCTATTAGCTGCCACGTGACATTCATATTCATGATTTTCATGTACCTGAAATGATGTATCAACTTGACACTTGTCAGTGTCTTACTGTGCCATGTGTCCTTGTTGAAGTGGTTCACTGACCCACAGCCCTGATCCAACGATCCTCATTGTGTACTCCAAATCGACGGTACTTATCTTATCGTGATTTCACATTTTGACATTCTTGTGATGAAGGGTCTTGACACTCCATGTCGTGATCACCGAAATAGATCTTGGTTTCACTAGCTCCTTCCCTTCTCATGACCATCGGTGGTGACCAGGTGCTTATCCACAAAGCGCTTCACAATTCCGGACTTCGAGGAATCTATCATGAGTCTCCTTAACTCCTCCAACTCTCGGTATATGAAATGCCAAAATGGAGGCTAGAAATGCTAGCTCCTTCCTTAACCTCATATTTCGACTATGTGACCACTATCTGTGACCAGGGGCCAAGACAGAGGAGTGCATCGCGCTTTCTCATATCGAAAACTCCTGATATGAGTTGCGTCGCTCGAAGACCACGGAACTTCGAAAATGCTTCATGATAGATCAACGGTCCATAACCTCGGTGATCCGATGGCTGACGAGCTTTCAACACTTTGAACTCACAACCTTACCTCACTTATTCTATCCTTCCACATTGATATGATCTGACGGCTGATGGGAATCAGGTTTAATCCGATGGCTACTAAGACTTCTCACAATTTCCTGTGCAATGGTCGACTTCTTAAAATTTCCAAGGAACTCCTCCTGAGCTTGCACTGTCTATCTCTCCACACAGTTGACATCTTCTGTTGGCTGATATACCTGTAGACAGTTTTGAACTTTTCACTACCTGTTCGCTATTCTTCCTGAGCTTGCTTTATTGATCTCTGCACGCTATCTTATTACTGATTGATATATTGTTGACATCAATGACAAGGCCATCTATCATTTAACAACAGATCATCACTTCAACTGTTGACATCAATGACAATCTCATCTGATGTACTTCATCATTACAGATCATCACTTAGACTGTTGACATCAATGACAATGTTTCCAACATTTAGCATACCTTATCAAATTGTTTATGCGTTGATTCTTCCAAATCATATTAATATTGTTCATGATCCACAACCACCATAATTGGTTTCTTTTCCCTATATATATACATATATGTCAAAGATAATTTTCTTTCACATAATAATAAGGAGTCTAAGGAACATTTTTAGTTGGCATTCTTACACTTCTTACGCCATCCCAAACTCTTAAGGAGTAGATGAGCCTCCCTTAATAAAAATACAATAAAATAAATCCTAAAATAATAATAATATCAATGAAAGAAAAGAGAAAACCTTCTCTCAAAAAGGATAGGGGGTCTCATCATGAGCCAACCTACCATGATCATAAGAGACTAACATAAGTGACATTACCACTATTGTTACACATTATTTTCGTCACCCTTATGACTATTAATGATGTAAACCTATTTGTTTCCTTCAGAGGGGTCAGTGGCCTGAATTCCTGAAGAAAGAAGGGAGAAAAACTTTTACTTAGAGAAGAAGTTGTATTTTCCTTTGTAAAAACCCTATTAAAGAGGATTTTCGCAGGCTTAAGATATACACAGGGTGTGGAAATTCCTGATTTCCGCATGTTGTACTAAAGCTAGGTTATGGAGTTTCTGCATGCTGCACTATAGCTAGGGTGTGGAAATGTCTGATTTCCACAGGATGCACTATAGCTAGGGTGCAGAAATTACTGTACGTGGGAAAATCAAGTGTCTTCTCGATGCTTCTAGAAGGAGAAGATTCTATGGTGAGGTGGCCTCCGAATGGTTTGGATCTTACTTGCTTTCATGATTTAGTGGGATCATCCTAGCCTCCTCACCTTATCCTCTTCATCTTATAAAAGGAGAGGAGCTCTCATGAAGAAAGTTGGATTGGCTTGAGCTTGAGTTTTGTAGATTGGAAATTTGGATTGAGATTGTTAGCTTGGTTAGAGTGGCTTTGAGCTTTGTTTTTTCAAGATAGATTGTGAGTAGCTATCATACCTATGATCTCAGAATCCATGGAGTATAAGTGTGTGGGAAGAAAGGAACTGTTGGAAGGAACCTAACAACATCAAGGCATCTGGTTGTATCTTTCTTCCACATTATATAATACAGTGGCATGTTTCTTTTTCATAAAATCATTCTCATTTTATTACATGACTCCTTGATCACATGTATAATCTTTCATTGAGTATACTATTGTTTCTTTCACTTTGGTTGGTTTGTGGCATTGCAGATACAATATCACAAGAGAACTGGAGTTGAGCAAGGAAAACAAAGATATAAGGAAGATATATTCAAAGGTATGTCATTCATCTCTTGTTTGATAGTAAATTTAATTATTAGAGCTTAGGGAAAGCGCCATGTCTTGTCTTGTTTTGTTCTAGATCTAGGTGGATCTAGGGGGGTTGATTTGTGTTTGCACTTAACAATTAGCCCGATAATAAAATTGGCGACTTCGTTGGGGACCAGATTGTTTTCCTAGTTTGCCTTGCTTTCTTGCTTTGATTGCTTGGATTCTGTTTTCTGAGTCATTGGGAGATCCATCTTGACTCTCTAACTGATTAAACCACACTTGAAAAACCTTCTTACTTTTTTTNTGATTTACATGCCCTACATTGAGGGATAGTGCAGCAATATTTGATTTCCACACCCTACCGTTTGAATCCGTGTGGATTTTTCGCACTGTATTTGTCGTCTAGTCTACGGCGACTCGATATCGCGACACTGCGTTAGTCTGATAACCTACGGAAATTGATTTTTGTTGGTTTTTCTTGCCCAAATCTGTGATATAAGTTCTGGGGTGAATTTTTGGGTTTGATTATAGTCTGCTTGATAGTCTTTGAGATTCTTTTATCCCTCTTTACTTTGTTTTATCTTGTTTTCTATTGAAATATTTAATCTCTTGCTTTGAGTGTCTTTCAATTACAAAGTATTGTTTTTCTTTATAATTTTTTAGTAAAAGAACTTCTTTTTCTTGTATTGAATAGTTCATATTAAAAGAGAAAATTTGTTTGGGTTGCTTTGTTTTATGGAGATTTGCTATTGCTTTTAGCTATCTTTGAAAAAAAAATCTTATTTATTTCTTTTCATTAGATTAGAGGCATCCTTGCATTTGAAGTAGCAAAATTGCATGATTTTTGGTCTTAAATTCTATTAGGGGCCATGAATCATGTATTGGTGTACAGTCTATTTTGCTCATTTCTCGAGAATCTTGATATTGATGAGTTTAATAAATTTTGGGACATTGTGCATCTGGGAATGATAAATGTCTTCTCCTTCTCGTAGCATAGATTTCATCGAAATGAAAAGATTGCATCTTCATCTCTTTTCATAACTTTCGAGTCGGTCAAAACACCATATTGTCCACACCATTTTCCTTTTAAGTAACAACAACCTTAAAAATAAAGCACTTATAAAAATTGATTAGACATTTTTATATTTTCTAGTAGCAAACCTACATTTGATTAGTTCTAGGGCTTTGGAATAGGTGTAAAAGATAAATTTCCAAAGCTGCAAACAAACATAGAATCTTGTGATAGGGAGAGTTTAAATCCAGTTGCTACATTTTTTCCTGGGAAGCCCTTCTCACACAAGGGTCAAACCTGAGGTCGCTTTAAGACTGACAAAGTTACTCACCCTTCTTTGTTGGTCTTGGTGTAGAGAGTGCACTTATTATGGGGTTCGCTTGAAAGGTATACCCACAATGATGAGTGGAAGCCTTTCATGTTGATTTCGGGCTAGATACCCTACCTTTACGCATGGATCAGACTGTCGATTGTTTCTCCAGGTGTCACTGTAGTAGTTGGTAACCTTAGTGGCCTATCTCTTGAGGTTCTTTACACAAGGTGACTATGGAGTGGAAAGTATTCACGGTACCTGGAATCGACGTTGGCCAAACTCACTCGAGCTCCTTGGAGGGTATACCCACGATTATGTGTGGGATCTTGCACCAGGGTGTAAGTCCATTAAGCAGGTCATCAATGTAACTTTTCCACCCACTCTATCTCAACCCCTTATTACTTTGTTCCCACGATGTTGGATTTCATCACCAACTAGTGTGCTCATTGTGAGAAGGTTTTTTTTTCTTGCTTGCTTACTAGATTTTTAGTGTGTGTTGTTTGTTTTCCCTAGTGGACTCTAGGTTGGATTTTTGTTTTTAATGGCGTCAGTTCTCGGAATGACCAATGAAGGAACCTCTACTCCATGGGAACCTTTTGTTTTTCCTTCTTACGAAAATATTGGTCCTCCTCACATCTCTACTTTGAGCTTTCCAGGTCTCACAATTGGATTACCGGTATGGTTGTTTTCCACTCAGGTAGTCCCGAATGCAGTTAGTGCTTCATTTGTAAGAAATTCCCCCCAAGAACATCAACCTCATGTTGATCCTTCACCTTCTTCACCAGTAAGATCTTCTTCGCCTTCTTCACTTGCAAGGTCTTCTTCCATTTCATCTTCTTTACCGAGTGAAATATCTAAAACTAGTAACTCAATGGATAAGAAGAAGAAGAAGAAAAATAAACAAGGGTCCAAACTTCCAACCATTGCCGAACATGTTGGAAAGAAACTAGTTAATGTTAATCATGTTGGGAGTGTTGATGATGCCAAGATCACCCAAACAACCCGTAAGCCCAAGTACCCTTCCAGGCTTTGTAAGGGTTTCCATCTTCTTAAGGATTGCCCTGGTCTATCCAAGTTTATAGAAGAATGGCCTACACACCCTTGCCAACCCATGTCGTCAGCCTCTGAACAACATGTTGATGACCTCCTGTCAACTAGTCATGATACAGTTGGGAAAAAGAAAACTAGAGTGAAGCTCCTATGTATGTTATGCAAAGGGAGTCATATAACCCACCTTTTCTCTCGTATGGATGAAGCCTCAAAATTACTGGAATACCTGACAGTTTCCCAACCTCAACTTCTAGCTGCTTATTGCAATCTTACTCTCGACCAACCTATTGTTGATGGAATGATCGATAAGGTCCCTTCATTGGTCAGTCTAGTTGATCATGTAGTCAATATGGTCACGTCCTTAGTTGAACCAGTTGACAAAGTGGTCGATCTGATCCCATCCTCGGTCGATCCCACTCTCCTGTTAGAGATTGAAACCCAAGTGGTTGATCTGTTTCCATCCATAGACCCCATTATCCCCTTGGAGAACGAAACCCCAGTGGTCAATCTGATCTCCTCATCATTCGATCCTACTCTCCCACTTGAGAGTAAACCTGATGTTGCCCATGTTTTTCTCATTGATACAAAATCTACCGTGCCAGGGGGTATTCCTCCTCCTGTGAAACCCCCTCCAAGTTATGAGGCCATCCTTTTTTATTGGGGTGTGCTAACTGGACCTTGTCTCCCCTCTCACATTCCTTTCCAAACTATGGTACAGGTTTGTGGTCAGGATGTTCCTCAGATGCTGATAGATGAAGGTGTGTACGTTAGTATTTTTTCCTCTACTGCCTGGCAAGCTTTGGGTTGTCCTCAACTTGAGTCAGTTGTTGGATCATGTTGTCATTAATGCCAATGGTTTGATTGATTGATGTCATTGATTGATTTCAAGTGATTGATTGATGTCAAAGGATTGATTGACTGATGATTTATGTAA
>SNQJ01S0035719.1:0-24741 GCA_010110895.2 Picea sitchensis
TTACCCAACATCAATTATCAGGCTGGTATAACCTCTACTACCCTTCTTCTGGTGCCAGTGGCTAACTGTACCAACCATGGCTTGGTATGTTTTTGTGGCTGTAGTTTACACTTATCAACAACTTTAGGGGCTATATAAATCAATCAAAACAGACACTAGATGGTTGGAAATCATACCTTCTATTTCCACCACTGAAGCTTGGTGGTTAGCTTGGTTATTATTCAAGGTTGCGTAAATTTGTGGCTCACTCCTGGCCACATCATTGACGGTAGTAGTTTCCTGGATGTTATAAATCCTCTGACTATTCTGTTGTTGGTGTGGACAGTCTCTCAATAGATGTTCTTCCCCGCAACCCCAGCATTTCAAAGGTTCTCTCTTTGGGTTATCAATCTTCACTGATATGGGTCCAGAAGTTTTATTTCCGCTCAAGGAGGGAAAATTCTGCTGGTGCATACTCCAGGCTGGGAAGTTCATTCTTGGGTTCTTCTTATAGTTCTTAAATCATGGGGATTTAATTCCCCTTTTCTGAAATCTTGAACTATTCTTCTGTTTCCATCCTTTGCAAGGTTCTGCTCGATGCCCAAACTGTTCATGAAAATATGTTGCCTTTCGAATAGTTCCTTCTAGAGTCTTTGGCTCATCAAATTCAATTATGTTCCGATAGTCCTTAGGTAGTCCACTGATGAAGTGTTGCACCTTTTCCTTTTCCTCTTTTATATAGGGTACATACCTCAACAAATCGAGGAATTTGTTGACATATTCTTCTATAGTGAGTTGTCCCAGTTTGAGTTCATAAAACTCTTTAGTCTTTTCGTCGAAATATTTTTCTGACAGATACTTCTTCCGGAAGTATTCCTTCACAGGGTTCTGCTCGATGCCCAAACCGTTCATGACAATAGGTCGCACTTCTTCAATAGTTCCTTCTAGAGTCTTTGGCTCATCAAATTCAATTATGTTCCTATAGTCCTTAGGTAGTCCACTCATGAAGTGTTGCACCTTTTCCTTTTTTCGCTTTTATATAGGGTACATACTCAATAAATCGAGGAATTTGTTGACATATTCTTCATAGTGAGTTGTTCCAGCTGAGTTCATAAAACTCTTTAGTCTTTTCGTCAAGATATTTTTCCAACAGATACTTATTCCAGAAGTATTTCTCAAACCCTTCTCAAGGTAGGTCCTCTTCGTGAACCCCTTCACATTCTTAAGGTCTTCCACCAAATGGAAGCCTTCCCGCTTAAGTTGAAGGTGGTTGCTCGGGCCTTATATATTTTCTGTAAATGTTGTGACTGAATACTTTTTAGTCCAAGAAACCGTGCCTCTCCGCTTTCTCCTCTTTATTTCAATCACGGGCGAGGGTGGTTTTGACTTTCTGAATTCTTTGAATTTTAAACCTTTGGAAGACATTTTCTTCTTCTATTTTCAGAATAGGGAACTAGTTTTGCCGCTAGAAAGAGCCCTCCCAATCACCAGCCCTCGGCCGGGAATCATCTCGATGCTTGTCCTCCAATTTGGGGTGGACCTTTTTCTAGGTGCTCCTCTAAGTGTGGCCACCAATATGACAGTTTCTAATTTCATTATGCATTTGTCTTTGTAGATTGGATAAACTCGCAAGAAAACCGTATAATTCTCTTTCTTTCTTGTTCTTTCATCATCCTTTCTATTTCACCTACAGCCTTTGTAATTCACCATGAGGCTCCTCACGCCTCTCGGCTAGATCTGGAGGTCCCCATCAGCCCTTTCGCCGCATTCTTCTTCTTCATTGTGGGAGCCCTCTCCCACTTCATGGTGAGTCACCATACTATGCATTGATAATTTCCCATGGGTTGATCTTCCGCTTGTGTGCAAAAAGGGAAAAAACATTGGTTGTTAAATAATATTTATATTTGTTTATAACCAATACATAATTCATATTTCACATGTACACACACAATAGGGTTTTTCATTCTTAACTTCGGCTCTTTTGGATTAGAAGGTTAAGATAGGGCGCCACTCCTTTAGAGTGTTTTGAACGAGCTCACAAGCAACTCGCTCATGAGCCCGCCAGCCCAAGTTTTGTAAATCCATGTTCTGATACCAATTTGTAACACACTCCACTACCTAATTTCAAAAAAAATTCTTCTTTTTCCCCGAGGAACGTAGTTCCCCGAATCCCCACGCGGCCTGATACAGACCCTGCCATCCCCTATCTGCACTCATATAATCGGTGGTTATGGCCACAGACCTTATCAGAGGGTACTCATCAACTTTCACGATACAAGAAATCGTGATGCAGGTATTCCTTTGTTCATTTTTGGGTTTCATCCATTGAAATTTCGCAGCTAGCGAATACGAGGAAAACTCTAATTTTGGGAGTCCCTGGCACTGTGTTCGAAACGAAATCCACGATGCTAACCCACTTAGACTTCTTCTATCGGGATTTCGGGACATGCAACGACATTTTCCTTAGATGTCCCGAAAGCCGTAAAACAACTAAACATTAATTCTAGTGACCCCATAATTCTTTTCAAAGTTTCATACTGAGGTTTCAGTAAGTCGGAGTTCGGGGATGCTGGCGACAAGCGGTTCACATCAAGATCGCTCTAAAAGTTTAACTCAAACATTACTCTAAACATGTTTCATTATTTCTTGGTTTCTTCCCACCTTGATTTCGGACATGTGACAACAGAGGTTCAGACTCCGCTCGGAGCCAAACTGGAAACTCAGGCACCAACTCCACACACTCACCACTTCAAAAGATTTCACCCATTGGGATTTCGGGAATCGCGAGCACAAGGGAATACACACTTAGATATTCTACATGATCTCCTCGTCTTAAGGATCGCTCATTCACGTGATGAGCCGTTTTTGACTTCTACCGGAAACTCACAAATGTCCGGATCCACAAAATCCTTTTCGAAGCTCCCCCGCTAACAACACTAGTGCGTAGCCCACCTTCTTCGTATGACCACAACACTGGCGACCAAGGCCTAATCCAAGGAACTGTCATAATCCTCGCATCTCGCTGAAGTTCGCGAGTCGGTTTCAACTCCTCTCCTCAATCCTCGCTGACACCAAATCGCAATGTGTATAGCTCCCCTTCTTTGTCGTACTTCTCACGCTGCGGACCATCGGCTAGGGTTAATGCTAGCACCTCTCACTAGTTTCCATTTCACAAGTTTTAGCATCGAGCCCCCGTGCTCTCATCCCGCGAATCCCCAAGACGTAAATAAATGGAGAATTGACTCTCCAGCGACATCGCAGGTCCACTTCCATCAAGCCACGCAGTTCCCACCTTGTGGTTCTCGCCACGGTTCCTCATGCCTCAGAGTTTCAAAGACTTCATAACTGTGTCGAAGAGGTTCTTCAACCTCCTAACCTCCTCAATGCGCGATGAGGTTTCTAAATTCAACGGCCCCTCCGTGACCTGGATCCTATGGCTGCCCCGGATGACTACTCACTACTTAAGATAAGAAAAGGGTTGTTAATTTAATGCCTTCGCTTTCTTTCCTCTTCTGACCTAATGGTCATAAATCGACCTTATACCTTCCAATGATTCATCCGGCCAATCAATACTTAACCACATGCCGCCTTGTGATTTCATAACGGGGTTTCGAGACTCATGAGTACAAGAAAACTCACACCCAGACACCGGGTGCCAAAACTGAAAAGTTTTAATTTACCCCAATGCCAATAATTAGAGATTTCATGAATGGGTTTTTGGGACTTGTGAGTGCAAGGGATCTCGCCCTTGGGTATTCCGGTTATCGAAATGCCAAAATGTTGGGATCTACTTGTGAGGACCATTCTCCCTCGTAAAAGAGTTTAAGGCTTAAACTATAACATCCTCCTTCGGATTCTCGTAATTTACACCAGTTTTGAAGACCAGAATTAAAAGGTCTTCTCGAAGGTAAGGAAGTGGTCTCGAAGGGGTGCTCTGCGGAGGAAATCTATCCAAGGCATCGTAGGACAAACACAGAACAAATCTCGAGCAAGACTTGAAAATCTGTGTATATATATATATATATAAACATAAGCCACACGTGGCCCTTCCATTATAAGCAAGCAACCACCATTCCTGAATCAAAACACTACAAAGGAAGTCTTATACTCAAACCATCCATAAATTGCACAGACTATGAGCATACATATCATCATATAAAAATTCAAGATAAGATATAAAACACTTATCGGAAAAACACCAAAGATTGTAATTGTTGAGAGGGGTTTCTATTTCCACCCAACCGTAGGCGTTGTGACTCCTAATGGATTTACCATCACACTTCGAAGCAGACCATGATGCTCTAAGATCGAAGTCTCAAGCCTAAATGACCGAGAATGAAGGTTACTCTCCTCTTCCTCCGGCTATCACTCACTTTGTATTTTTTTTCCATAGTTCTCCTTCTTCCTTCCCTCATCGCCTCCCGCCTCTGATCACCCACTTCTATCTTCCTTTTCTCTCCTTCACGAGAGGTTGTTGTGTGTGGCACCATTTTTCCTCATGGTCGCCCCGAGACGCCACGGGATGAGCTGCTCACCCCCATCCCTCAATTCTCATGAGGATTCATTCACCTACCAACCTGACGAAAGGTCAAGTTTAATTTGGGGCCAGCGAGTCATTTTGGTTCTCCAGGTGAGTGAAGTCCAAATATTTTATATTGGTTTCGATGGATGTTAACGCCACCCATCCAGGGCCTTCCACTACCTTCTTCAGCCATCGGGTCTCTTTTTTTCAGCACATCCTCAGCCCCTGCAATATATATTCGTAATATTATTCACATTCATAGAACTTTTTCACAAGGTCCATTCACACACACATTCACATTTCGAAGTTTGCCACAATACTTGGCCAAGATAGTTATTTTTGCAGACTGGGGAAAACAGGGTGTTACATAAATGCATAAAGCAACTCATCAACCTCTGTCTCAACCATGTACCCAACTTGTACCTCAACCAAAATCCCTCATCAGCCATCATCCAAATATGATTTGTAACATTGTAATAGACCTCGTGTATATGATCACATACCACAAACCTTCCAGAACTTTAACAACAAGAGACTAGCATTTCATCAAATGTATTTTAGTCTCACAAGACTAGTTTTGATTAGTCAACAACCCTAACTTGAAATAATCATAAATTTGTACTTGTAACGAATACAGGTCTGAAAATGATACACAATGTTCTTCAATGTGTTTTATGAAATTATTCTAGGTGTCACTACTTGGAACCTTGAGGAATTTCATAAAAGGAGTTATGGAAAAACTGGCACACCTTGCTAAATTATGTCTTATTCCCAGAGAGTGGTCACAGAGCGTGCCCCTAATGGAATATTTGTTGAATTGATATGAAAATGTTACACAAAAATACTGCTACATATGCTACTCTAACCAACACATTTTTTTTTTTTTCAATTCACTTTGTCATCTTTCCATTTTTGCTATGACGTTTTTACCCGAAACACTGCTTGACTATTTTCAAGACTAGCAACAAACCCTATATTCCATGGAGTAACTGAAACCAATAGCAATGATCCACAAGATGAATTTTTACCATAGATACTTGATATGTTTCCTCAATGGAATATCAATTTCACGTAGCCCTGAACTTTCATCTCTAGAAAAAAGCATAAGGAAATGGAGAGATGACTTGAAAAAACACACCTTAGAAAGCATCATCAAAAGAATTTATCCTTCCTTGGAATTCTGCCTCTTTTCACCTTCCCTCTGAAATTAGCTTAGATATCCTTTGGTTACCTCGCACACCTATATGTATTCAACATTCTCAAGTGTGTCTTAAATTAGAGACTTTCCTCTTATTTATACCTCCAAGTAGCTCCTTAAAAACACATTTTCTGGGTCACTTTGCCCACTTTCCATTTTAGTGTTAACCCACTTCTAATTTCTCCATTAAATTTATTATTGAATTAATTTATTTGTATTCACTTTGGAATTATAGTACACTCATCACTTCACTTTATTATTTACCTTTTAAAAATTTTTAAACCACTTTTGACTACTTTGGACGCTTTTGGGGCTTCTAGATGGCATATGTGAGGGTCCTTCACTGTAGGCCATAAATATCTAACGGTGAGGATTTATGTGAAGTTCCACGTACCATTGTAAATGGAATGACAAGCACTATCCATATAGGATAGTTTCAATTTACAAATTCACTGATGCTCATCTCATTATTCCACAAATAAGCATGGATTCTCTAACCATACTTAAGATAACTCAATCCACAAAACGCCTTCTCGGTGGAGGGCTTTTCACCATAAGGGAAACCACTTTGGAGTTAATCCATTTATATTTATTATCAACCATGACAATACAATAACAATTCATCTTTACATCAGCACCGGGTCCATTACCCAACCTGTGCTAATACTGTATTTTCTCTCAAGGGTTGCACACTCAATGACAACCAACCTTAATCAAACGTTTTCTACTATTATGCTATCATTTTATTCAAGAAAAGTATTTTTATGCTAGGATCTAGGTGTGAATTATAAGGTCATACACCCCCGCCATAGTCTTCACCATTTTTGTTTCACTTTATTGCTTCATCTCATTGATTACTAGGTTTGCTAAGAGAAGTATAAGGAATACACCCACTTAGCTTAAACCCTACCAAGGGAAACTTTTTCTAAAGGGGATTAAAACCCAAGGAGGTAAGTAGCTTATCTAATCTCTTTTGTTTATTTTACCCATTAACCCAATAGTAAAGGAATTAGTCATACATTTTTGCAATGGAGAAATAAAATATTGATTGGGAACGAATTTCATCATTTTTTACTTCTTTAAAAAATTGTATTGTACTCCCCTCAGGCCTTGGGAACCTCACATCCACTAGGGAATCCCCATAAAGGGGATACTTATTTTTCAAGTTATTAAAATCACATCTCCAGCCATTAGGGCTAGAGAAAACCTAACTCATTTACTTGAATAACACTCGTATCAACCATTGGATTTTTCTCAAAATTTGCACACCCTACCTCCTTGGTCTAGCCACCTTTGGCAAAGTTCGAGGATATTTCAATGGATTTCATTTTCTTTCTATAATAAATTTAATTTTATATCCATAAGGATGATATAATTTGTTGCATACAAGTATTTACAAAAACCTTATCTTTTGTGCTAGAATATTGATTTTCATCTTGAGTTTAGCTAATAATTAACTAGTCTTTCTCTTGTATTTTCTACTTGATATCTAGTACTTATTGAGGATATTCTAGTACCATTTACTTGGTGATATATAAGAGCTATCTACTGCTGCAAATTAGGACATAAATCTTAACTTTTTTATCTAACTAACATATCATTGCAAAGTGTATTTTTGTGTCTCAAGTGCTACAATCATCCAAAGAAGTATTATACTTGTGGGGCAGAAATCACTTGAATTGAAAGGCATCTCTCCCTACCTTTATTCCACTTAGAATTGAACCTTAGGGGCTTCACTTCCATTTTCTTTGATCTCCATCTCAATCCCCCTAGGGTCACCAGATCAGCTTCAGAGGACCTATCACCCTTTGAAATGTGGGACCTACATCTAGGTGACATTAAGTAGGATTCCAAAGTTGTAGCGCTTGTTTCATGGTTGGGTCAAGATTTACCCAACCTACAATGTGCGCTATAACAAGTCCAATTTTCCCAACAAATTTAATCGATGGTTGTTGAGTGGTGTCACTCTGAAGGCCATAACTTGAGATCCGAGAATCAGAATTGTGCAAAATATACCTCATTGGAAAAATATTTCAATAAGGAAGATGATGCAATAGGTATTGAGAGCTTAAATTTTCCAAAAGTTTCTCAAAACTTAAAATCACAATCAACCATACTTTTATGCTTTGCTTGTAAATTTGTTCTGACATCTTGACTTCACAGCTCATATCTTGAGATCTAGGAAACAAAATCACTGTGAGGACTCGTTGGAAATATAAGACATTAAATATTACATATGAATTGGTTTTCATGGCTGAAAATTTGGATATCCTATTCAAAAAATTAAAACATAGTGCTCTCTTTAAAATGGAAATTAATTAAATTTTTAATATGTGCTTATTAATTTCTTTTATCAAAGAAGGAAAAGGACCCATTTCAATATACTAATATGAATGATGAAAATACATTAATGAGACTTAATTGATTCATTAGTTAAATTTATATTTTGAAGAAAGGAAAATCCCTAACTATTCAAGTAGTTAGAAGATCTAGTTTTATAAAGCAAGAAAGGGCTTCATCAAAGAGTTAGAGAAGGTTCCATATCAGAAGGGTAGGGGAAGAGGATCAAAATAAGAAGGTACATACATCAATATGTAGTGAAAATTATGATCAATGAAAAGAGATATCCATCTTCTCCACTCATTTTCTTATTTTACACCATTTTCTCAAAGCTTTAAGCTTGAATCTCTGAATTGAGCACAAGGTCGAGATTCTTGAGTGTTCCTCTTGCATTCTTAAAAAAAAAATTTTATATGATCATCAATATCTACAACCATGTATATGAATGTCATGGATTTTGTGTATTGTTGAATATATTTCATGAATAAAAGTCCACAAAGAATTACTTTGGGGCATGACTTAAATGATGTTTCAAATCTTGGGATTTTTGAGTTTGAGATGTTTGAAGTATGCTTAACAAATTATCTTTTTTTATAATTGTTAATATTTTAAAATTCTTTGAATGATCGAACACATTTCCTATTCATCAAGAGAAGATATGTATGTATTATTTGTATCTGATTAAGAGGGTTGTATATATGATGTTGAGCACAAGGATATTTTGATGTTGAAGCTTGCCTTCAATCGTTTTCTTGTTAAAATAATTTTTTTTGCACTTAAATATCATATCAGGTTATTGAAGAACGATTTCATGCACCAATAAAATAAATAAATATTTAGGGGTTTGTTGTTCAAGAATATCCCTAATCCAAGATATTCAAGACATATCTTTAAGCCAAAGATGAGTACCCACCTCTATAAAAATGAAGGGGGTTTAATATCCTTGTGAGGTTAAGCTGTTTTGATCCTAACAGATTCAAACATCAACAATATGTTACATTCACCATCC
The DNA here is from genome assembly GCA_010110895.2 of Picea sitchensis. Classification (NCBI taxonomy): domain Eukaryota; kingdom Viridiplantae; phylum Streptophyta; class Pinopsida; order Pinales; family Pinaceae; genus Picea; species Picea sitchensis. The sequence goes on from SNQJ01S0035719.1 coordinate 9,049, forward strand.
CCTAAAATTTTGCATCATCCTCAGTGCACAAAACCATGTTGAAAAACATATACAATTTATATCACAATACTTAGAAAAATAAAAATAAAATTATGCAATGTTTGCCATCCAACAACAATCCAACCAAAATATCATGCCTCCTCTCAACCTGGACCCAAGGAATGTACCCCTTCACTGGTCTCATTCCATCGAGATGCATCATTATTTTATTAGGGATGTCATTGTAGGAGACCATAAATTTTGACAAGTGTTTCTAGGACTCTAGTCACAAAAATTGAGTCTTGCATTTTCTTATGTTTTCTTCAAAATTGACAAAACTTCATGGTACTCCTAATAGTTTCTTCGCTCCCCATGTTTCATATTCACCATCATAACAAGTCCATTAAACCTTTACCATCCATATGTATTATTTCCTTATCACTTTGACTTTTCAGTCCAAGATGCATACTAGTTCCAATTCGAACTCCTTGGTGTTCCACATGGATCATAGTCCAATTCACTATGTGGTTAGGGTAAAGAACATATTTATTTAATAGTGACACATGAAATATGTTATGCACATTCATGGATGTAGACAATGTTACCATGTATGCAACTCGACTTATCTTCTAAGATTTCGTAAGTCCTTATTGAATATTTTGCCGCCAACTTTGGGCAAAGAACCCAATCTTAGTGAACTTTTCACTTTCACTTTTTAGAAAAACATGCTTTCCCACTTTAAAATATCTAAAAACTCTATTCTCGTCTACATAACTTTTTTGCATGTCCTAGGCAGCCTTTAAATTCTACCAATATTCACCATCTTCCATTTCATTCAACAAATATGGCCCAATGACAACTTTTTCTAGTGGGTTATCCTATCTCACTGGTGTGTTACACTCCTCCTACAATGCTTCGAATGGGATCATTTTTTAATGAGTCTTGATACCCATTATTGTAATCAATCTCTACCAAGTGGATACAATCTTCCCACTTTGATGGTTGGTCCATCACATACATTCTCGAGTATGTCTTCAATTATTGTGTTGGTCCTATATGTTTCTTTTCCCATTTGACTCTTAGGTGATACCGTTGTAATCGAGATTTCTTAAATCATTCAAATCCTTTGAACAAACCTTCCAAAATTGGATGTGAATTTCAGATTTATATCTGAAACAATTTCCTTGGGCACTTCATTATCCTAGAAAATTAGTTCAAGGTATATTTACAATAATATTGGTTTCTGTATGTATTCTTAGAATAAAATGAAACCTTATCCATTTATCCTCCATCGCCATGATGTAATAATGTTGCTTCACTTTTGTGGACAACTTTGTAATAAAATCAATTGTAACCACTCCCATTTCCACTTAGGAATGGGAAACGGTTGTAACAATCCCGCTAGATTTCTATGTTCATCCTTCAATTCTACCCCAGGCATCCTGGCTATTATCATCCACTTTTTCTTCATTTCGGCCAAAATATTGGTTTTTTTACGCTTGCAATTGATTTATGATATCCTAGGTTCCAAACATATGGCACATTGTGCATTTTTCCTCTCATCATTGTATTTTTCAGCTCACCGGAGTTTAGCGCATATACCTTGCCTTGGTACATGAGAACTCCATATTATTTCATCTCATAATAATTAATTTTTTTTTTTTTTTTTTTTTTTTTTTTTTTTTTTTTTTTTTTTTTTTTTTTTTTTTTTTTTTTTTTTTTTTTTTTTTTTTTTTAAATATGTTTTGTATATGCTGATAGCTGAAACATACATTTCATGAGCTCTTCTCACTGAAAGTGCACATCAATCACATTTTTCTCCTTTCCTTTGATATGTTGAACTTGCCCACTGAGGAATTCAAGCCATCTAGTTTTCCTACTCATTTAATGTTATTGTCCAAACAAATGTTTCAAAACAAAATGGTATATCCTTAGCTCAAATATTATCCCCATAATTTACCTCCACATTTTCTCATCATTACGAACAATGACTACTAATTCTATATCATGGTAGCATAATTCCTCTCATGCTCTTTAATTTTTGGGAATCATAGCATACCACATTATAATTTTGATTGAGGACTCCATCGATCCCTTTCTTACACACATCAGTGCACACCACAAAATATTTGTCCAGATCCACAATCTTTACTATTGGTGCACTTGTCAAAATAACTTTCAACCACTAAAAAATTTCTTCACACCTCGAGAAAGTCCATTCAAATTTATTTCCCTTGTTTTGTAAAGAAATGATTGCTGCAATCTTTGAAAATCCTTTTATGAATATTTCATAATAATCATCAAGACCCATGAGTGATTTGACTTCTATCAAATTTATTGGAATTGGCCATCCTCTAATGGCCTCTATTTTCAGATCAATTGTTATCCTTGCTAAAATAATATGCCCCAAGTAATGAATCCTTTTTTGATAAAAATATGCACTACTTATCTTGGACATACAACTTGTTCTCTCTAAAAATTTAGCACCATTCTCAAATGCGTTTCTCATGCTCCTCTTCTGTCTTTGATTAGATGAGAATATCATCTAATAAACAATCACAAACTCTTTTCCGTGTATTCCCTAAACACTCCATTCGTTAGGCACATGAAAACAATTGGGACATTTGATATCTGAAATGGCACTACCATAAATTCATAATTCTAATATATTTTTCTAAAATGATGTCTTGATAATATATTCTTATTTTATCCCTCACTTGATGATAATCTGATATGAAGTCATATTGAAAATATTCTTTCACCTTTCAACAACTGATTAAATAAATCATCAATCCTTGGAAAAGGGTATTTGTTCTTTAGAGTGACCTCATTTAGCTATCTCAAAATTAATACAAATCCTTAAGGTTCCATCTGTTTTCTTCACAAAAAGAACTGGGGCACTACAAGATGACACACTCGGGCGTATATAGCCCTTCTTAAAAATTTCTTCAAGTTTCATCTATAACTCCTTTAATTCCGATGTTCCCATTATGTAAGGTGTCTTGGAAACTGAGGTATCCCCTAGCACCAAATCAATAGAGAAATCAATGTCTCTCTTTAGTGGAAGTCCATATATTTCCCCAAAAACATATTCAAAATATTTATTTCAAGACTATGTGGTCTTCAATACTTGTAATTTTATCTCTGGTTGTCTCTTCTATATGGATTTCAAAAATATAACATCCCTTCTTGAAACTCTTTTTCAATTGCATGGCCGAAATTTCTCTAATAGTTACAATTCTTGGAATGCCTTGAAATTTGTCTTGTTGTCTTTCCTCATCAAGAAAATTAATTGTCATTTTGCAACAATGTAGGACAACATGGTGTTTCTCCAACCAATCCATGTCAATTAGACAAGCATATGAACTCAGTGGTATGATGTTCACATCTACCTTTGTACTAAGTCCATTCATTTCTATTGGGCAATCTTTAACTAGCTCACTATTTTTCATCTTATCCCCTGTGGCTAACTGAACTAACCGATATTTCTCATGCTTACTTCTTTGTAAGTGAAATATTTCAACAATGTTAGAGTTTATGTAACCAGATAGCTCTAGAATCAATTAAAATTTATATGGGATGATTATCAATATTACCTTCCACTTCGATCATGGGGGATTTATATTTTTCTTGATTTTTGTCCAAGGATGTGTAAATATTTGGCATGTTTCCTCCTATATCTTTGACTATTTCAACGTGTTGAATGTTATGTACAATACTCTTTATTTCTCCTTTGTGAGGGAAATCCCTATACAATTGATTTCCCTCACATCCACAACATTGTACAGGCTACTGCATTGGCCTTTTCCCAAATGAATCTTCTATCTTGTGTTCATTTTGGGTTGATTGTCCTTATTGATTTTCTTGTGAGTTTTTCTTGAAAAATCGTGGCTTAAAAACTTTCTTCCTTTGATCCACGTTTCCTTTCATTTTTTCATTCCAAGCATTTTGGAAAATTGGTCTCCCTCTACTCTACTCATAAATATGTTTTTCTCTCCTTATGGCTTCCTCCAAAGTCTTGGGGTTATCATAGTGTATATTATCATTGTAGAAAGAGGGTAACCCACTCAAAAACCTTTGTATTTTGACCTTTTCATTCTTTACGAAGCCAACATACTTCAAAAACTCAAAGAACCTCTTCTCATATTTGTACATTGTCATGCTTCCCAATTTGAGTTTAAAGAACTCTTTCATCTTCCTTTCATAGTAATTATCTAAAAAATATTTCTTCTGGAAATATTCTTTGAATTGCCTCCATGAGACCCTCTTCTCATCGAGGTGCTTGGTTTGCTTAAGTTTATCCCACCACATAGTTTCCTTTCCTTGCAAGTGGTATGTTTCAATTCTTGTTTATGGAGGGATAATCATGCAGCTGGAAATTTCTTCATTTCCAATAGCTAGGCCTTGGCCTCTTCTTCCTTCATTTTATCTCCATGGAATGTTGTTGGCTTGATTTTCCTAAGTTCACCTTGCAATATGTCTACCTCGGGCTCCAAACAAGGGACACACATGGGATTCCCCCTGGCCTTGAACTTGCACAAGATCTCCTAGTGGATTGATATGAGGAATTATGGTGCTCGCTTATGCTTCTTGACTTCCTATCATTCACATGATCATCCCTTTTTCTATCAGATCTAGATGTTGTCACATGTCTAGCACTATCTATTTCCTTTGTGCTAGAGTCCTTATTGGATTTCCTCTATAGAATATTCAATATCTATAGAATATCCTCCTGATATTTCATAATATTCTCATTTTTATCCCTATAGATATGTACTTCTCTATGCAAGCTTCTCATATTTACAGGCTCCTACCTACTTCTTCTCCCATTAGACTTCATCTTAGCATTTCCCATGCTGACATGTAGCCCTATGAACTCCTCTTCGTGGTTGTGGGACCCTTTGGAATCCCCCATAATTGTGGTTCTCATACATCAAACAAACTTCCTTCCCGTACCTCTACATTCTACAAGAAAATGTGCATGCAAATAATTTTATGTTAGACAAATATATATATATATATATACACACACAGTTCTGAAAAATTAATGCATATTTTTTTTTTCTCTTTATGGCCACCAATCGTCTTCTTTTGAGTTGACTACAATTTTTACAACCAAAATAATTTTTTTAGTTTTATATATGTCTTCTCCTCCTAAATACGTTTCCAATGACCATTCATTTTCCCAAATTTGAGCTCCGAGATAAAAGTTATTATTTATGGAAGTTTTGACTATTTTCCCCTTTTTTACCCTGTATGCTACATGTGTCTTCTTTTTCTTCTTGTACATTTTAATGTACCCATATTATAAATATAGTTCCATGGATGTATTCTATGGTTTATAATCTTTCCATAGATTGTTCATGTGCCCCAAACTAACTTCGAAGCAAGAAGTTATGCTCTTTGGAAGCAAACTAGTGCTTAATTTATGCCCTTAATTGTTTTAGTTGTAAATTTCTCATACAAGCTCTATTATGCACCCAAAATATCTCATTGGAAATATATCATTGAGCTCTTTCATTTAATTTGTAGACACATATGTACCAAAGGTACATACATACAGTTCTCATGATTTTGACTTCCTAAAAATGGTGTTTAAGCCCTAAAAATCACTTTGCAAGTTGATGACCTCCAAAAACTGCAACTCTTCATGGAAAATTGATTGTTTTCCTATTGTAAAAGACCTTTAATTCAAACCTGCAACTTGTCGAAACACCTTCGTTCCATTTTTCCATCAGGAGGATCAAGTTACCATGTATCGGAACTTCCCCGAAGCCCACAACCCACAAGCTCTCATTCCATTGGGTGTCCCATTTATTTATCAGGGTCTCTCTAGCATATTTAACCAAGAATATCACTACCAAGAACTCAAGGGATCTCATGACCAGGAAAACTGCCAAGGAAAAAACAACAAAAAGCTTGTTTCTCCAGTGCAACTCACATAGGATTTCACTCTCTAGGCTTAACAACGCGGTTCTTCTGCAAGTCGTAAAGCTTCCTTCTTTAGTCTTTAGATCCAAAAAAGAACCATAATTCACCCATCCTTCTTTCTCCAACTCCAATGCTCTTCTTTATTTCTCTCTACTTGTTGTTTATGCCAAAAACATGCTGGTAAAAACTCCCCTCTTTGGCCATACAAATTTCCTTTTTCCCCCAAGCCAGTTGGTTGCTCACTATGCCCAATGTTGATTTTGCTTCAGTCTCATGCTCCTAATAACTATGGGATGTGACCTTTTACATCCACCCTCTTATATTAGTTTAATTATTGGGCTCTCATACACTCAAATATAAAATAGAAGGTTGTCCCTGAATGATAACAAAATTCAGAAATCTAGGTTTGAATTGATACCCATAAATAATTTACCTTATATCTCTCTTAAACACTTCCTTCTCTTCTGGAAAACTCATCCCACATCGATGTCCATGTCCCCTAGTAGTTGGTATCACATTTTATTTATTTAAAAATAGAAATACAATTCTCATATTACATCACTTGGTCATAAACACATTCATATCTACATTATGCATTAATTAAACTGGGGATTATAGTGGGGATGTTACAAAATAATGTTTTCAAGGATAATAATTTATAGAACTAGTTCCTATTACAAATATGGAATCGATTTCTTCAAGTACCTCACTAATAAATGCTCATGGATCTTCGTTTTTGGACAAAGCTAAACATTCTATTTTTTTGAGTTTTTCCAATAACTATCATCGGAATCTGAGGATGCAATTGTTGGTGAAAATTTCAATTTTCCATTTCTCAAATTGCATTTTTGAATACATAAATGGATTTAGCTCCCCGAAAAACCCCTATTTCACTTGGATTGTGCAATCTCAACAACTTGTATCTACAATTCCAACCATTCTTCTAAATTTCTCACTGGATTTTGGGAAAAACGTATCAGAAAACATGGCTAGAAAACGTTCAAAAAGTAGAATGTTTAGACTATGGTTTATTTGTGTCTTCTCTTTGAATATTTCTTTGGATACATAAAAGCATTCACAATTATCTGGGTCATGGGTATCATCATAAAAGTTGCACCAAGATTTAAAAGAGTTGGTTTGTGGCCTAAATAACCTTTATGTTAACTAGAATGGAAGCTTGGGCTTGTTGGTCATTTTACAATCTATAGTGATCATTTTCTTAATAATGTCCTAAATCATTTACATCATGGAATTGAAATTAATGGGTTGATTATAAGGGTATAAAGTATATTGTTTCAAAAGGTTTGGTCTTCATACTACAAATAAGTCTAAAGAATAGACCCAAGGTAAGAAACACCCTTCTCAACCATCCTGCTCTTATATTCCCATGGTAAGGTTTGTAGTAATGGACTAAGGTATATTTACTAGGAGGAATAATACTCCTATGGAATCTTAGTGTATAACTTGGTAAATCTAAGATTGAAATATTTGATGCTTTCACTTAGATTTCATGGTAAACCATTGTACTCTCATATGTGGTCGGAGCGATTATCCATACTATTGAAAGTTATATTCAACCAATATGTAAGTGTGCCCAATTTGAAATATTTTTCACGCAAGATAAATAACTCAACAACAATTATTCTCTTGAGAAAATTGATGAAAATATGCTTGCATGTGGAAATATCACTAGCTTCTATGTTAGAGAAAACATTTTAGAAGGAACACAAGTATTTTTTGTGGAAATAGCACTATCTCTTGAAAACCTTGGGAGGTGGTCTTTGAATTTAGGAAATTGGGTTGTATCTAGGGTCAATTTCAAGGGGAAATCAATGTGCCATAGGGTGGGGTTACAACTTACTATATACTAAAAGAGACCATATTAATTGATTACTTTATTTGTGTTTATGGTGAAATTGACTGGGATGTAATTTCTAGATATATTCTTGGTGGGCTAACTTTCAAATATTTAACAATAGGTAGATTGAGATGTGGATGGTTGTGTCCTAATTATGGTAGTCATATTTGGGATGTGAGGAATGGATTGGGTTATGTGCTAATTTCCAAAAATATATTCTCTCTGGGTCTAAGACTTCAAAAATGGATTAAATCCCTTCTCTGCCTCATAATACCAATGAAATGATCAAGTTAAAGTTCACAAGATTTTCCATTTAACCTCTAGGATTGTCTCATAAGAAGACTAGGGTTAAGGTCTAGGTTGGAAAGGGACTCTTTGGTCCAGCCTAAGTCTTTCAATCCTATCTATTTATCTAAAGAGAGATTCCCAAGTTTGTTCAAACTCTTCTCGAGTAGTTGTAGGATCAAAAGCAAGGTCAAATCTCAAACTAGTAATGTAAAATTGATTAGCCAAATTCACATGAATATTGTTAGGAAGAATAATAAGAAATAGATCATAAAAGATAATCTATTTTTCAGAGAGGAAAAAATTGTTTTCTTATGATTATGTCAAGCAATCTCTATTCTTGTAGAGCATTTTTTCTATTTTTATATTGTTGTTCATTCTCAAAAGAAACCCCAACAACAATGTCAAGATGACAAAGTATGTCACTCTACCTGTATATGTCAAATTTTAGGCCAAGTTGTGCTTTTGAGGAAAATTCATAAACAATAATTCTTGTAACAATGAAAAGATGAGCCAAAACAAAATTTCAAGTTAGTGGAAATCAAAGGAAATAAAACAACAAAAAGAGGAAGAAAATGTGCAAAAAAAAAAAAAAAAATTGGGAAAGAGTGCTCCCCAGTATGGTTGCTAAAATATGTTTATGCCCAAATTGATCATTAGGCATAAGCCATAGTCGAACACATTCTCAAGGATAATCATAACCATTGGGAAAAAATGCATAACCATAATCCACTTATTATTTACCTATCAATAAAAATAATGTAAATAACTGATAATAGAAATAAAATTAACCACATGAGACAACTAGGCTAATTACTTTTATTTGTCTTTTGTGATTTTATATTTTTTATCATTTTTATTGAAAGAATCATGATAGTAATTGAATGAAATGCATGAAAAAAAAATTAAAAGGAAGAAAAATAGGACCTCGAAAATGAAAAATAAAGAGGCTCTATAATTTTATTTACTTTCAATAAGCTCCAAGTAAAGTACAATATCAATTATACCATAACAAATTTCATCAACAAAAATATGAGAGCTTCAAGAGCTTAAGAACTGAAATCTCAAACTAAAGCCAGACAATCCATTTGGGGCATTTATGAAACGCATGCAAAGAGTTCTATTGGTAATAGCTTTCCCTTGAACGTTTCCAAAACTACACAATATTTAACTAAGAAATCTCTATGAGCAGTCATGTGCCTCAAGGTTAGAATTATTTATGAGGGATAGTCTCAACCAAATAAGCTAATATGTAAATCTATAGAAATAAAATAACATTGATTAGCCAAGGGGAAGTGACAAGCATCAAGTGGTTAACCAACCAACAAGCCCTTATATCTCAATCATGAGGATTTGAACTCCACCAAAAAATAACAACATCGGGAATCTTCCCCTAGTCATAAGAAATCATAAGGTTGCATAAATACTAGGATGGAAATGAATGAACCCAATTTCAGCATAATCTCAGTACCTCGGTAAGATATGATTTCTTACTCCCCTTCTCTTCCCTTTGTAAAAATAACGTGGAGCAATGAGGTAGTTACAAACTTCCCCAAATAATAATAGTAACTAAACAAACATAAATTCATTTCTAGAGAAAGATATAAGAATCATAACTTTATTTATTTAATTCAAATCAAGTTAGGGTACCTAGGCTAACCTAAACATAAAACGCATAGGCTCACTAGCGAAATTCAAGAATACTTGGGTTATACATCATGCCCTAAGTTCTTCAAGTCTATCTATGTCATGGAAACTAACTTGCATAAGTAGACTATTGTTGTTGAATAGCACACAGATTCTTCTCATGATTTAGGGGTGCTTAGAGGCATGAAATCCCTTGCAAGGGATAAATAATGATCCTCATGTCCCTAAATATAAGAGGGGTTGGAGGCTCCCCAAAATTGCCTTTGCTTCGAAGACTTTTGAGTTCTTCTAAGCCAGACATTATATTCGTACATGAGACCTTAGTGGATGAGGAGAAGGCCAAACACTTTTTGTATTCTCTTTGTCCATCCTAGATGATATCGGTGGTCAGTTTTGTTGGGAACACGGGAGGTTTGTTGGCTGCTTGGAATCTCGTTGTTTTTTATTTAGTCTCACCTTTGTGCTAGTGGTATTTTGTTGACAGGTGTTCACTTACCAGATAAAAGTAGGATTTCCTTCTTAAATGCCTATGGATCCTGTTCTGGTAGAAGACAGTTCTGGGAATTGGTGGAATCAAAAGGTATTTTAGCTCGGGATGACCTCATTATAGCCGAAGATTTAAACTTTACAACCAACATTGATGAAGTATGGGGTGCAGGCGCATTACCCAACCCCTTGGCTGGTTTTTTTAGAAATATTTTTTATAAAAATAATACGGTGGATGTTCAGCTAGCAGAGCTTGTGCCTACCTAGCGTAATGGAAATATTGGGATTCATAGTATTCAAAAGAAGCTAGACAGGGTATATGCATTGGATGCACTCTTGGTTAAATCATCTAGGTACCAATCTTGGGTTGTTCACCCATAATTTTCGGATCAATCGTCAGTGTTTTTACAAGTGGAAAGTGGTGACTTCTCAGTTTCTTACCCATTCAAATTCAATCCTGACGTTCTGGGTGATGTTACTTTTGGGGACTCAGTAAGGGTGGAATGGAGTTTTGTTCAGGGCAGTGGTGTCATAGGTGCTCAAAGAAGACTTGCCCATAAACTTCATAAGCTTAAGATCAGATTAAAGTCTTGGACTGCTGAGAATTTTTTTTTTGAAAATCACGCCCTTATTTCTTTAGAAGAACATATCACTATTATTACAAAGGAAAGCTCGGAAACAATTTTATTTTCTGAAGCGGGGATTTGGCTGAAATATTTCGAAGTGGAACGAAATAAGATGATGATGGAGGAAGAGGCACGCTGGCGGTTGAAGAGCAGAGCAATATGGATCCAATGTGGAGATAGCAACACTAAGTACTTTCACCATTTCACTAGCTACATGCGCAACAAAAAATTTATGTGGGAAATCAAAGACAATCAAGACCATATTCAACAAGGGCAGGAAGCTTTAAAGAAAGAAGCTAAAAGGTATTTTAGATCCTTCTATCAAGAACTAGCCGAAAATATGATTGCAGATCAGGTGGAAACTATAATAATGTATCCTAGGATGGTTTCAGATGAAGAGTTAGTGTCTCTTGAAAATCCTGTTTCTGAGAAAGAAGTTTTACAGGTTTTAAAAGACTTTCCCAAAGAAAAAAGCCCGGGACCTAATGGGTGGAGTGTGGAATTTTTTATTTATTTCTACGACTTGGTTTCCAAAGATTTGATGGAGGCTGTCGAAGAATCAAGCATTAATGGAGAGGTGATTAAGTCTCTGAATTCTACCTTCATTGCTCTCATCCCTAAGGTAAATGGCCTGACAAACTTTGGGGATTTCCGCTTGATTGCATTATGCAATCTCTGTTATAAAGTGATCTCTAAGATTATAGCTAAGAGACTGAGACCGGTCCTTTCTCGATCTTTATTTGAGGAACAATTTGGTTTTTTGAAAGGAAGGCAAATAAATGACGCGGTTGGGATTGCACAGGAGTGCCTCCATAGCATTAAAGAAAAAAACTTCAGGATTTAATTCTGAAAATTGATCTAAGGAAAGCATATGATTGCATAAGTTGGGATTTTCTTAGGCTGGTCTTACTTCAATGTGGCTTTGGTCTGCGAATGACAAACTAGATAATGGGATGCATTTCATCAGCTTATTTCACGATTCTCGTCAATAGAGAGCCCTCATATTTTTTAGCAGCGGTAGGGGGCTCAAACAGGAATGTCTGTTGTCGCCACTCCTCTTTATTATTATTATGGAGGGTTTGATTTTGGCTTTAAAACGTAGCCAACAGACTGGACTTTTGTCTGGTATTAAATTTTCACATTTTATAAAAATCATTCATCTACTGTTTGTAGATGAAATTCTAGTTATGACTTATGGTACTATTGTTGAATGGAAAGAGATCAGTAGGATACTAAAGTTTTTTTGTAATGCATCTGGTCTTAGGATCAACCCACAAAAAACTGCCTTTCATTATTATGGTGTTAACCTTTCTATGTTGGAATCTCTGAAATCTGTCTTTACTTACAATATCAGAGACCTCTCTGAGGGGTTTAGATACCTTGGGTTTTTTTTAAAGGTTGATAGATATAATTCCAATGATTGGCAATGGCTTGTTGAAAAATATGAAAAGAGAATTAGGCACTAGTGCTCAAAGTGGTTGTCATTAGGGGGACGCTTGGTCTTGATCAAAGCGGTACTTGAGTGTCAACCTGTCTATTTGTTGACCTTGGCGAGCTTGTCTTCTGTGATCCAAAACAAAATTCGCCAAATTATCTTTAACTTTATGTGGTCGGGCTGCCGGATTAAGAAGAACATTCATCTCTATAATTGGCAGTTGATTGCTAGGCCAAAGCATCTTGGGGGATGGGGATTGAGAAATTTGACAGGGTTCAACAGAGCGTTGGCAACACACAGTCTTTGGAGGGATATTATGAAGGACGGCTTATGACATCGAGTGTTAAAGGAAAAATACTTTCCTTATGTTTCAGTCCAACGTTGGCTTCGCACCGTGGATATTTACAAGGAAAGAGGTTCTCAGACTTGGTTATACCTTCTTAAATATATCCATCTGCTTTTGCATTGGATTGTGTGGAGTCTTGGGGATGGAAACTCCATTGTTATAGGTAAAGACCTCATTTTGGGAATGGGGGATGCGGCCTTACTTTCAGAAGACTTGGTTGCTGCTATCAACAAAAAAGGGTTGTATTTCCTTTTTCAGGCACAGAAAGAAACACAAGTGGGGAGGATCATACAGAATTGGTACACAAGTGATGATTTAGAGATGACAGGGCACCTACAGGCTGAATGGAGTCTCTTTAGATGTGAGCTCATCAATAATGGAGTTTTCTTACAGTCAAAACCGGACTACCTCAAATGGTCGGGAGGTAACTCGTCAGGTATGATCACGGTTAAGAATATATACATGGCAACGGAAAATATGAAATGGAATTATAATTTTGGTGGATGGTGGAAGGCGATGTGGGAATGGAACGTTCCATTGAAGTTTAGGCTTTTTACTTGGTTATTAGTTGAGAACAAAATCTTGTCCTGGGAGAATCTACAACCTAGAGGATACAGGGGACCGAGTATGTGTCTTTTATGTAAACTGAATGTAGAAACCACTCAGCACATATTCTTGGATTGTGCTTTCACGGAGGATGTATGGAGGAAAATCAAATCAGTTATAAATTATTCTAGCAACTAGACGGGAATCAATATTAATGATTGTTTCAAACGATGGAAAGTTTCAAATTTAATGTTTCAGTCTTTAGTAGCCTTGATATGTTGGAATCTTTGGAGGGAATGGAACTAGGCTATTTTTGAAGACAAAGATCCATCGGCACTGAAGGTGGCTCATCTATCACTTTTATCTTTGAAAGAACACAATCATGTGATGAAAACTCCTGTCTGGAGATCAAGATCCACTCAGACAAGTATAGGTGGTGTTGTTAGTTGGTTCGATGGAGCGGTTGCCTTGTCCGGATTAAACAGTGGAGTAGGTGGGGTAATTAGAATCTGCGAGAATTGCAGTTACAAATGGTTCTTAAATTGTGGTCTGGGCTCTAATACGAGAGAGGAACTTATAGGTGCTTGGGTGCTGCTTACCATGGCAATTAGGTTGTCCTTACAGTCGATTCATATTATGGGTGATTCTGAGATCATTATAGACTGGATGCGAGGAAATGGTCGACTCCAGGTTATCTCCTTGGATTTTCTAGAAGGACAAAGTTACTGCATTAATCTCCTCCTTCCAAAAGATCACCTTCGATCATGTTTACAGAGAAGGAAATCGAGAAGCAGACAACCTTTCAAAGATGGCGCTCAACAAGGACCCAGGGAAGCTCATTTTCTATCAATCCATTGAGAAGCATGAAGGGCATTTCATTTTCTTAGACCTTTACTAGTTTTCTTGTGTTATCCTGTTTTGTGATTCTGTCATTTACTGTGGGACGAGATGTGTGCATTTGGGTACTCTGTTTTTTAATTTTAGGAGGGAGAGCATGCTTAGTGGCAAACCTCCTAGATGAAATCTGCATTGTATATCTTTCTTTGGCTATTTCCACTCACCCGAAGATGGGGTCTTTGAGTTTGGGAGATGAAAGAATTCGTTGTTAGGACCTGAGAACTACTATTTTGTAATGGCTTCTTTTTGACGAACAATTTATACATCAATATTAATATAAAGTGAAATTTTTTGAAGAAAAAAAAAGTAGATTAGGATTTGGGCCACCCCTCATCCTTCTTAAGAATATCCACACATTATGCCACCATGACATGCTCATCATAATAATAAACCAAGTGATTATCATCCTCATAAGAATAGGGGTGGTTCCTACTATATTACACCAATATTCATGTTAAGAGGGTGGTTCCCTGTTGTTGGGAAATAATACCCTACGGACTAACAAGCTAGGGCTGAACTTGTACGTAGATCATGACCTTAAAGAATTCACTTTTAACCTATCACCCAAATACTCAAACCCCTTTTTCACACACAAGCATGGAAAATACCTACTAACCTTTTTTTATCGATGTTTGATGTAGATCCTCCGTTGTGCTTTATCCGCTTGCTTTCGTTGCTCCTTCCAAAGACAATCCTGCAATCAAGACAAAACACTACGCATGCATGCTATTTTTCTACTTTGGGGTTAGAGATTAAACACAAATCGAATAAAACATATATCACTCATGCATTGGGATGGGAAAAGTATTCTTTTATTAATCTCAAGATGAATCAACTTACAATAATGATAGAGACCGTCCACCGTTCCTTGATCTTGATCCTGGGCTCCTCCTCTTCTTTGTCCTCCAACTGCTTTTCTTGAATTCTTCTTAGGCTTGAGGAAAGGATAAAGGGTTGGGACAAATGGATTCAACAATTGGGAAGAGTTTCTTTGCTATTTTTTTCCTCTTCCAAATAGTACCCCTACCCCTTCTTTTATAGGCTAGAAGGAGCTAGGGTTTTGGACAAACTCTCGGCCATGCATGGCTGGGAGTTCCAGTTAACTAACCCATAGCTTTTTGTCCCGTCGGCAACTTTCTGTTTTTTGTGATTCTGAAGGCAAACGTGGGCTGTAGTGGGCCTGCTAGCGTTTGCACGCGGGTTGTAGTGGGCTTGCTAGCATTCAAACACGGGTTGTAGTGGGCCTGCTAGCGTTTACTTTTTAAAAATGGAGTTTTTAGAAGAGTTGTTCAATAGTTTTTTGGAAAAGAAGGGATATGAGTTGGCCTGATGCCAGGTAAGCATGTGTGGTGCAATTTAGGGTTAGAATAGATGCCCCATAATGTGTGAGGTCAGAAGAGCATCTGATGGCCGAAATACATTACCAATCTTTTACCAATCTGTATTGATATGCTGAATGAGTGAGCCCAAGAATCAGGAATCAGGAGGTGTCGTCTGTAAAATAACAAATGTCTCACCGAGGCGGGCATACCCATGCTCATGATAAAATAGAACCATGGCTACCAATCAAGTACACTGTAGATCCATGTCAAATAACTATAAAGAGTAGCCGCGAACAATACACAGCGGAGCTACATCTCGAAATCAGAAATATATA
>SNQJ01S0035719.1:46161-63163 GCA_010110895.2 Picea sitchensis
AAACAAAGAGGGGGAAGTTGTTTCATTTTTTAATGAGCTTGACACAGGAGAAGAACTATGCTCGTAACCTTTGTTTCATTTTTTAACGAGGTTTCCACAGAGACGCTAAAACTATCCTCGTAGTTGGTTTCATTTTTTAATGAGCTTGAAATCAAAAAACAATTCTCAAAGTTGGTTTCATTTTTTAATGAGCTTGAAATCAAAAAACCATGCTTAAAGTTGGTTTCATTTTTTAATGAGATTGAAATCAGAAAACCATGCTCAAAGATGGTTTCATTTTTTAATGAGCTTGAAATCAGGAAATAGTGCTCAAAGCTGGTTTCATTTTTTAATGAGCTTGAAATTAGAAAACCGTGCTCAAAGATGGTTTCATTTTTTAATGAGCTTGAAATCAGAAAACTGTTCTCAAAGCTGGTTTCATTTTTTAATGAGATTGAAATAAAAAAATTATGCTCAAAACCTTTGTTCTTGATCATGGATTCCAAGAGGACAGTGCAATGGAAGGACACCATTTCAAGGGATAAAACTCGGTCATGGATTCCAAGAGATCTTCATTGGATGGAAGAAACACACTCTGGAAGGACACCATGTCAAGGGTCGTGATAGGGGTAAGGAGATTAGGCTCCAATATCCCTACCGAAGAGATCACCATGTCAACTACCAGATCTAAATCATAAGAGACTAAGCTTACAGTGAGAGGATCATATTCATCGGCAGTTGAAGGCATGGGAGACAATGCCACATAATTAAGTTGTGGCGGGGGTGATACCGTCTGCACATAAGAACCATTTAGGGAGGTCATCCAGTCAATACCGATGAATGAAAGTTGATCAATAGTCACAATTATTCCATTGTGAGGGAAAGATATCACACAAAAAAGAGTGGGCACAATAGCTTTCATGGCATAGACATAATCGTGCCCAAAGAGTAAAGCGAAATCCAAGGGGTATTGGACTACCATAACATCAATAAAGACATTTTTCCCTCCCAAAGTTATGGGAAACTGAGGAAGAATCCCTAAAGGGTGACTGGTTCTTATGTTAAAAGCTAACAGATTCTGCATAACTGACGCAAGCTTAGGACAACCCAAAGCTTTCCAAGCAAAAGAGGACAAAATACTAATGGATGCACCTTCATCTATCAGCGTTTGAGGAATTTCCCGACCACAAACCTGTACTATAATCTGGAAAGGAATGTGAGAGGGAAGACGAGGTCCAGTTAGCACACCCCAATTAAACAGGATGGTCTCATTACTTGGAGGGGGTTCCACGGGAGAAGGAGGAATACCCCCCGGCATGGTAGAGTCTGTATCAATGAAAAAAATGCAGGCAGTATTGGATTTACTCTCAAGCGAGAGAGTAGGATCAACCAATGACGAGATCAGATCGACCACTTGGGTTGCATTCTCCAAGAGGAGAATGGGGTCGACGGATGGAAACGGATCGACTGCTTGGGTTTCATTCTCTGGAGGGAGAGTGGGATCGACCGAGGATGGGATCAGATAAACTACTTTTTCAACTAGTTCAACTAAGGAGGTGACCATATTGACGACATGATCAACCGGATTGACCGGTGAAGGGACCAGATTAATCATTTCATCAACTACATGTGGGTTGAGAGTAATCTTGCAATAAGCAGCTGGAAGGTGAGGCTGTGAAGCAATCATTTCTTCCAGTAATTTCAAGGCTTCTTCCATACGAGGGCAAAGGTGAGTTAGATGACTCCCTTTGCATAACATACACGAGAACTTGTCTCTGCTTTTCTTCTTCCCAACGGTATCTTGACTAGTTAACAAGAGGTCATCAACATGTTGTTCAAAGGCTGACGACATGGGTTGGTGAGGGTGTGTAGACCATGCTTCTATAACCTTGGATAGACCCGGGAAATCCTTAAGAATATGGCTACCCTTGCAAAGCCTGCAAGGGTACTTGGGTTTATGGGTTGTTTGGGTGATCTTGACATCATCAACACTCCCAACACGATCAACAGTAATTGGTTTCTTTCCAACACGTCCGACAGTGGTTGGAATTTTGGATCCTTGCTTATTTTTCTTCTTCTTATTCTTCCTTTTCTTCTTCTTCTTATCCACCGGATTACTAGTTTCAGAGATTTCACTCTGTGAAGAAGATGAAATGGAAGAAGACCTTGCAAGTGAAGAAGGCAAAGAAGATCTTACCGGTGAAGACGGTGAAGGATCAACATGAGGTTGATGTTGTTGGGGGGAAGTGCTTACCACAGAAGCACTAGCTTCATTCGAGATTACCTGAGTGGAAAACAACCATACTGGTAATCCAATTGTGAGACCTGGAAGGCTCAAAGTAGCGATGTGAGGAGGACCAATGTTCTCATAAGAAGGAAAAACAAAAGGTTCCCTTGGAATAGGGGTTCCTTCATTGGTAATTCTAGGAATGGACGCCATTAAATAAATATTCAACCTAGAGTCTGCTAGGGAGAACAAATAGCACATGCTAAAAATCTAGTAAGCAAACAAAACCTTCTCATAATGAGAACACTAGTTGGTGATGAAATCCAACGTCGTGGGAACAAAGTAACAAGGGGCCAAGATAGAGTGGGTGGAAAAGTTATGTTGACAACCTGCTTAACATACTTACACCCTAGTTTCCAAGATTTGTTTGTATAAGAGAAGCGTCAAAAAGCCATAAGAAAATCAATTTTGGGATGTTTAAGTAAAGTTATTGTACTGTCAGCTTCACCCCAAGTATAACAACGACGAATTTGAATTTTAATGTTCTCTCGTTGATATGATAGTTCCATTGGACTTCGCATAGTATATATTATTTTATTTCAAATTATTCGAGGAGATTAATTTTGCTAAGTTCATCGATCAAGGAAAAGTGCTAAAAATGAGATAAAGGGGAATCTGTTTGCTAATTTGTAGATTGTGGAAGTTTGGGTGTTGTTTGCAGGCGACAGAACAATGAAAACACAATGTTGAACCCGCCTATTCGGTAACTCGCCTATCCGGAAGCCCGCGATCCAAAAATTTTGTTCAATATGAAATGGGGAAGTGGTCGGTTGGGATGGTAATATAAAAGTAAGTGGAAATCTGAAGACGTGAATCCGCCAACTCCCACACCTAGACATTTTCCGAAAAATGAGTAAGTAACCAGAAATGGAAAGCAGAGGGAAAATAGAAAGGGGATGGAAATTTTCGGAAGTGGGAATTGGTGTAAGAAATACCCATTGATGGTCTTAACTGTAACTATGAAGTGAATTAAACATGTGAACATGTTCTGCAATCAAGGAATAGAAACACTGAACCATGCTTATAGTTTCCAGGATTTGATTTGATAAGAGAAGCGTCGAAAAGCCACAAAAAAATCAATTTTGGGATGTTTAAGTAAAGTTATTGTACTATCAGCCTCACCGCAAGTATAACAACGACGAATTTCAATTTTAATTTCCTCTCATTGATATGAAAGTTCCATTGGACTTCTCATAGTATATATTCTTTTATTTCAAATTATTCCAGGAGATTAATTTTGTTAATTTCATCGATCAAGGAAAAGTGCTAAAAATGAGAAAAGGGGATTTTTTTTGCTAATTTGTATATCGTCGAAGTCCGGGTGTTGTTTGCAGGTAGAAAAACAATGGAAACACAATGTTGAACCTGCCTATCCGGGAACCCGCGATCCAAAAATTTTGTTCAATGTGAAACGGGGAAGCGGTCGGTCAGGCTGGTGATATAAAAATAAGTGGAAATCTGAAGACGTGAATTTGCCAACTCCCGCATGTAGACATTTTCCGAAAAATGAGTAAGTAACCAGAAACAAAAAGCAGAGGGAAAAAAGAAATGGGATGGAAATTTTCAGAAGCGGGAATTGGTGTAAGAAATCTCCATTGATGGTCTTAACATTAACTATGAAGTGCATTAAACATGTGAACATGTTATTCAATCAAGGAATAGATACAGCGATCCATGCTTATAGTTTCCAGGATCTGTTTGTATAAGAGAAGCGTCGAAAAGCTACAAGAAAATCAATTTTGGGATGTGTAAGTAAAGTTATTGTACTATCAGCTTCACCGCAAGTATAGAAATGACGAATTTGAATTTTAATGTCCTTCATTGATATGATAGTTCCATTGGACTTCGCATAGTATATATTCTTTTATTTCAAATTATTTCAGGAGATTAATTTTTCTAAGTTCATCGATCAAGGAAAAGTGCTAAAACCGAGATAAAGGGGAATTTGTTTGCTAATTTGTAGATCGTGGAAGTCCGAGTGTTGTTTGTAGGAGGCAGAACAATGGAAACATAATGTTGAACCTGCTTATCCGGGAACCCACGATCCAAAAAGTTTGTTCAATATGAAACGTGGAAGTGGTCGGTCGAGCTGGTGATACAAAAGTAAGTGTAAATCTAAATATGTGAATACACCAATTGTCGCACCTAGACATTTTCCGAAAAAAGAGTAAGTAGCCAGAAAGGTAAAGCAGAGGGAAAAAAGAAAGGGGATGACAATTTTCGGGAGTGGTTACTGGTGTAAGAAATCCCCATTGATGGTCTTAACAGTAACTATGAAGTGAATTAAACATGTGAATATGTTCTTCAATCAAGGAATAGATACAATGAGCCATGCTTATAGTTTCTAGGATCTACTTGTATAAGAGAAGCGTCGAAAATCTACAAGAAAATCAATTTTGGGATGTCTAAGTAAAGTTATTGTATTGTCAGCTTCACCATAAGTATAACAACGATGAATTTTAATTTTGATTTCCTCTTGTTGATATGATAGTTCCATTGGACTTCCATAGTATATATTCTTTTATTTCAAATTATTCCAGGAGATTAATTTTGCTAAGTTCATCAATCAAGGAAAAGTGCTAAAACAAGCCACATGCTACATTTGCGTCATAGAGCTTATATTAAAGGTCAAAGCATGTCCTCCATAGTATTTAAGATCATAGAAAAACTACGAAGATCCTGAATGTATTATTAATTTTCCAAAACGAATCATACAACCAAGAACCAAGTAAACAACAAATTTATTGAAAGTTGAGGCAAAAGGCAACGCATAAACACATAAGGCATCAAGCAAGATCCCACAAGGTTCCATAGAGAAGCACGCATCGAACTTTGTAACAAACAATTTGATATATAAAAAAAACACACCGTGGCATTGGTTTTCTCTTACATCTGGTATATGTTCCCACGAGAAAATAATTAGGGCCATGGGATATGAACAAAAGTCTGCCAAACATAAGACAACACACAACAAGTGGAGCTTCACCACTGTATTCTAGTTATAAGCAGACCTCGAAATGGGGAACAAGAAATTTGTTGATTACTATTTTACCATTAAGCAAGATTACTATGGACATTTTCTTCTGATAGTGCCATGGTCTATCACAACCAGTTTTAACAATGCCAAATTTCCAATATTATTAGAAATTCCTGATGATTATGCCAAGAGGAGCAAGCTATTTCGACGGTTCAAAGGATGGGCCTGAGTTATTTACAGTTGGATACTTTTTATGGGGTTTTCTCTCATGCTTCCCATTTTTGTACTGAACAATCTTATGTGTGTGTACATCACCAACAACCACACCTGCCTGTATGAATTCCAATTCCTGAACTCCCCAATCTCTATAGTGAGATATGAAAATCTCAAGCTCATGTTTCAATCCATGCCGAGTCTTTTTTTTTCAATTAGGGCATCGAGAAAATGCAGATACCATACCATAAATGTATAGTTGGAGACCAATTTTTATTTTATTCAGGCACCAAAAAAAAATGCAGAAATCCTGCCATGCCTATATAGTTGGAAAATAATTGTCCAACTCGGGCACCCAAAAAAAATGCAGACTCCTCCATCAAAGCCACATCTAGCCACCGTTTTGTTTTTTTTTCTATTTGAACACCGAAAAAAATATGCAAAATTCTTAGTAAGAGATGCAAAAAAACATCAAAATAACAACATCGATTGCATTTGTAATTAGATTCTCCTTGTTGTTTCAAGTGCACAAGAAGACACAAAATATATGGAAACAAGAACTCGAGTACGACGAATATCCATCTGTGTGTTGAAGAAAAATTACAGACACACATGAGATATTTTCGTTTCCTGCCAAATCTTGATATGATTTTTTTTTCAGCCGATACACAATATTGCATTGTCCTCATTTAAGGTAAATTTTCTATGTATCTGAAAGTCGCACATCATGTAGACATTGTTTTCCTTTTTCTATAGGTATGCTTAGTATGACAATTCTGCTAACCCAGGAAGCACATATTGTAACAAAGGTTGTCTAATTGTACAATGCATGGTTGTGTTGCCCACGATTCGTATGGCAGCATTGAGGCAATGTCTATATATCTATGGACATTTTTTACTGCATCCCAGACAATCAATCGTATCATCACTTATGAAAGCAGAAGAAGAAGCAGGAGAGTTTCATTTCTCACACAGAGGCTCAAAGGGGGTCGAGTATGCATTCACTGCAACAAAAACACCTTCAACCTGGAAACATGATCATAACAGTTAATATACTGAACAATATAGTATACAACTGNAAAAAAAAAAAAAAGAATTGCAGAAATTTGGTGAAGGCTATTTGTATGAGCAAAGTGAGGATAATTCTGTAGATGTATATGCACAAAAGTTGTTGAGCTAGTTAGTTTTTTGAGATCTTGTACTATGCTTGCTCGCAATTCTGTTACAAATGTTTCTTGGGTTGTTCAAAATATCCTTTCTTTAACATCTCTTTTATTTGTTATATTTTTGAAGAGCATAAGTGGAAATTGTCTGTTATGAAATTGTTGTTCCATTGACGAAAAAAAATTTGAATAGGTATCAAACAATTGCAGCTGCAACATGGAAAAGTGCAATATTTTTGTAACTTAACCGAGATACATGGACATGCAAAAGTAAAGGACAAAACTGGATATGGAGAACACTACCATTGCCTTGTCGCTATCTGACTCTCCATCTTTTATATGGAGAATGTATTGCGAGCCAAGGTTTTTCATGAGTGTGACAACTGTGCCAATGATTCTGATTGGGTAAATGTCGTTGCTCTGTGCAAGTTGGTCGATAGTTGCATCCGAAACGAAACGATATTCTGAACAAATAACGGGATTTTTTTCCACAATACTTGTTTCATTGAGTGATATAATCTGATCACAATCACCACGGTCATATATTGTTTTGGGCAATATATTAAAATTTGTAATGGATATCCCATTACCTGGAAATATCTTTTTTGCATGTTTCTGGACAAGTTGTGTAGGAATAGTCAATGTGACTGTCATCGGGGCCTCCTTGTTTGTCATGTCAGTACGCATAATGGATCTAGTTTTGTTTTCCTTGTCCAAGTAGGTGCTATAGACGACCATTATGTCCCCGATGAACACTTGTCCAATTCAGTGGTTATTCAAGACCTCTATTGATAGTATTTTGGGTGTTACAAGTTTATACCTGGTGACAATTTTTGAACAGGAAAACTAATGTGAATGGTAGTGTGCATTATTTTTTTGTTTTCTTTTTTTCCTGGCATAAATGTACAAGTAGACACACAACTTGGATGAACTATAGAGCCATAGTTTTGCAACGAGACCTCTTAGTCTGTGGAACCTGCGCTATGTTTGGCGTCTCGCTTGCACTTGTTGATACTTCTTGTGAACTACAAAGTATGTGTTGTAGATGACATCAACATATTCACCATGACATAGATGAATAAATAGTTGAGGATATTTTTTTGGTAAACATACGAGGAACAAAATCTATTCATATTTACCTTTGGACTTGTCGGTCTACTGATGTTTGGGATGATTGACTTCTTATGGCCATGTCACTAGTCCATTTTTTTTTATGAAAGCATGTGTATATGAACATCAAAAGGAATAAACAAGCATATGCATTGATGGAATACAAAATAGGGTTTCAAGGGATACTCAGGAAACATGAGGACCCGAGGGTCAAATTGTATGCCTTGAATATTTTGACTGAAAAAATGTGTAACAATAAATAGGGCGTGATGGCGGGGCACGACAGCCAATCTGTATATCGCAGAACCTCTGAAGCCAAAGGCGCAATCTTGAACCCACCATCCTGGCACCCGTAATCGACAAAGTAGGTAAGTATGGAATAAGGTATAAGCATGACCATAAATGTGAACCTGTGAGTCCACCAACTTGCGCACCAATGAATTTTCGGAAAGACGACTAAGCAGAGCAATCAAAAAGAAAAAGAGATAATAGAAAATGGAAAAATTAGAAATGGGGAGGGCACAAAGGCCTTTAGTTTCCAAATCATCATTTTCTAGTCCAATATTATATGCCCCCCCNCCTTTTGTATGTTTAATCTAATAGCACAGTTGGTATACCTTTTCAAAGATTGTACCATAGACCCCTCTGTTGTTGCATATAAGAAATCATCTTCGTGTCCAACCAATTTGTTTCTTCCAAGGTATCAACGTCGAACATACAGTGGAAATGAAGGCAAGTTAGTATGAATAAAGACATGTAAAAGAAAGAAATATAGTTCTATTTATTTCAATGTAGAAGGAAAGAGAATATGATTCACGTGAGAATAAGCAGAAAGATACGTAGTATATACATACAATAAAAAAGGTGCAAAGCAGTAGAACAAGTAGAACAAATACACAGACAATAAATGAAATACCAAACATTGGAATATGAAATAAGAGTATAGGTATGCACCTGTGTAACTCCTCTTGTACATTTGCGCCAAAGAGTCCATCACCCTCTCCAACCACTATGTTTGTTTAAATGTAGCAATGCAGGAAAAATACAATGGACATGAAGGAAGTTAGTATATAGGAAGACATGTAATGAAGATAAGTTATTATGTAGGAAGGAACGCAATATCATAAACTAGGTGAACACATATACAGACAATAAACGAAATAAAAAACAACAGAATATGAAATAATAGTACAAGCATGTACCTTTGTATCGCCTCTTCCACCACTGCAGTTAAGACTCCTTCGTTTTCTCCAGCTATTTTGTTTGTTTGAATGTGGGAATGCACAAAACAAATGAACATGAATGGAAGATGGTATGCAGTGGAGAACAAGTAATATGTACGTACAATAAATAAGAATCAACGAATAGAATAAAAGATAGTCAGAAACATGAACCTTTGCTTTTCTCCACCCATGGTTGTAAATATATAAGTTTTTCCCTGCCCAAAATATATTACTAGCCACAAAATATTAAGAAATTGCATGGCCATAGCTAAATAATTTTGGTTTTTAGTGGAAAAGTATCCAGATATGCTTCCAAACATGGAAATATAATTTTGCAGTATCTTTGGTGTGCATATCATATCTCAAGTACAAAACAAATTGTATCGTGGTTACACCAGTCTGTGTAGAGGATAAAGAAGTTGTATTGTGATATGGGCACACTTCACTATATATGGTTAATAAGTGTGTTTTGCACATGTTTTATTTTAACAAAAAAACAATGGATATTGCAATTGCACATGTAGTTATCTAATTATTTCTTATGCCACTATTTTGTATCATGTCAACACTGAAGTATCAGCAAAAAAGGCGGGCATGGAACAGGCGCCAGATCTTGACTTCACCAGACACGGTGAACAACACGACCGTAGGTCCACTCGCGGGTGCCGGATATGAACACCGCAAAGCACCCAAAAAACAGCTCCTACTACCGGCGCAGGACCCTAACCCTGCAAATCCGAAGTAAACAAAAGGAAACAGAAAGCACAAAACCAGCAAGAAAGCATGAACATGCCCAACTATAGCCCTAGGGCCCCAAAATCGTAAACTTGAACCAAACAACAAGAACCAACAACTGACAAACCAACAAACCAATGAAAAACAACAAACATTGAACTAGTAAACAACATGTTTATCTCCAATGATTACCAAACTGCAGTCGAAGCATAGAAGGAACCAGAAACACATGACGAGCATGCCAGTAGAAATAAGCAAAAATTCTTACTTGCAAACTGCAAACTCTGAACAACAAAGAAGGAATAGAAAATGAAATTATGGCATGGAAACTTACTCCAAAATGAAGAATGAAAAAAGTGCAGGTCGAATTGTGGGTGCAACACTCGGACCCCGCAAAGTAAAAAAATAAAAACAGATCCAATTGCGAATGCAGGACCCCAACCTTGCAAAGTTGAACCAAACAACAACAAGTAGAAATCGACGAACCAACGAAGAAGAAGCACCCACTGAGCCAGTAAACAGTGTATGTAGCTTCAACGATGACGAAATTGCATTCCAAGACTAGAAGAAGTATGAAACATACAATGCCTATTCAACTGGCGGTGGACAACAATATTGTCCAAATTCACTGCAACATTGTATGGAAAATTTCGAGGAAAAATCTACTCTGAGAATCCTATTTAGGTAAACATTTAAGGTTGTCAAGTTATCTAAGGGCCTCGCGATATGCAAACATTTAAGATGTTGAGCCTATTTCAGGACCTCGCACCATGTAAACATTTAAGTTGTCAAGCCTATTCAAGCATCTCAAAAAAAGTGTCAATGATCTAAACCTTTGGTATGCAAACATTTCAATACAAATATAAAGGACTAATAATAATATGAAAAATACATTAGTAATAGTAAAAAAACAACGTCCATGCTTAGAACTTTCGGTTTGTAAACATTTCAGTAAAAATGTAATAAAAATTGAAAAGGAGTGTCTAAGCTCAAAACTTTGGATATCTATGCATTTACAACATTGGGAACAACGAAGCTGGCAATAAGACCTCGAATATATTCTTCAATGATACGATCACACACACACACACATATATAATAATGTTTTTACTTCTATAGTGCAAACAATACAGATGATGCAGAAATTTATAGTCAAAGGACATATTAATATGAAGTCAACAAATTATCGATCGCTATAGTCGCTCTGCGCCTTTGAAAGAGACTAATAAATTATGTTCCAAATTGATCGACTCATTTTGAAATATTAATATATCGTGAAGTTGAAGGCAAGTGTAAATACAAAAGTTTTATGGCAGAGGTGGGTACACACTCCTTACTTAATATTTTAATTTTGTCCAATTTATGTTTGCACTTTAACTTTGAAATTGGATAATTCTTACCCTTTTCTAATTCGTCGATATTTTTTAATTAAATAAAATTATTTGAAAAATATTATTATTGTTTTTTATAAATATTATGAATAATTATATTTTATAGTTAGAGAACTGTTTATTTTTATATATGTAAAATTATTAAGATTTTTTTTTTTTTTTAAATAAGTGTGTTTTAAAAGGAAAAAATCTTTAAAAGATTATATAAAATTATCATATAATTTAAAATTTGTCATTTATTTTATAATAATATTTTTTAAATTATAAATCTCCTAAACAATACCAAATTAGTACTCACTATTAATATTGAGGTAGTTTACTTAAATATATGATAAGGCATTATAAGTGATAAAATGGAATCACCACCATCATCCATTGAGATTCAGCCCTTGGTCACCTAGATTCGGAGCACAAAGAAAAGACACCCAAATGGGGTGCTAGGGATGGGACAACCCTCCTCGCCACCTGTCATCAATCCCATTGAATAGTTGGTAGATGGAGGAGGCTCATAAAAGCATTATGTTGTTAAGAGGGACAACCACCCCCTCATTACACACTCACACATAGTTGGGATGCCATGATGAAGTTGCATTTCTTCCTCCAGTAGCACTAGACCATGAAGTTTGAAGTACTAATAACAATCTGCATCATCATTTGGAGGAGGGTACAAGGGGAATGGTCAAAGATTCTAGTTCTCACCATGATTAAAAAAATGTAGCTTAAATCAAAGGCCCTGATAACCATCTACCTTTGAAGAAAATAGTTCTCATTTGATAGAGAGAAACCTAGTCTAAATATATGAGTGGTAATGGAAGAGAGTGAAAAAGATTTGGTTCATAGGACTCATTTGAACAGGGAGAATATATGAGCAACACAATCCTTTTCTCACAGAGGACGACCCTTAGCCTCAAGGGTAGCTAAGACGCCAAGTATACAATCATATATTAATCCAAAAAAAATTGAAGCTCAACAGATAGCTCGAGGTTTTGTAGATATAAATAATCCAAGCACCATAAGGAATCAGTTGAACAGGGAGAATGTAGGAGCAACAAAACCCTTTTATCATAGAGGATGACCTCTAGACTCAAGGGTATCCAACAAGCCAAATAAAAAATCATAGAGAAAGACAAAACAAAATTGATGCTCAATAGATAGCTCAAGGTTTTGCAGATAGAAATAATCCAACCACCATCGAAAAGATTAATATTCAAAGGAAGTTACATAAAAAAAGAAGTATAATTAATAGTTCAAAAATTGATACATAATTGTAAGAATCACTTCCCAATACTTATTTCTATAGAAGCATAATCACAAGTTTTTTCAACAACTTGGAGCTCTATTGGAAAACAAAGGAATTCATAACCCGACATTATGATGAGCTCAAGGAGAGCAATACTATAGTTCTCAAAGACATTTGTCCGGAGTTAAGGAAGCTCAATGAGAACTACCACTTTCTTCTCCAAGATATCCAAAATTGTGAGATGAATGCAATAAATAACACAACTACAAGAACAAAATATTGAAACCGGCATCCATTTCCCAATC
This sequence comes from Picea sitchensis, assembly GCA_010110895.2. Lineage (NCBI taxonomy): Eukaryota > Viridiplantae > Streptophyta > Pinopsida > Pinales > Pinaceae > Picea > Picea sitchensis. The sequence goes on from SNQJ01S0035719.1 coordinate 58,785, forward strand.
AACCTAGATAAAGGAAAAGCTTGAAAACAATGATTTTTCAGATTCAGTCTCTTTCTCTACTTATTTTTTAATAATTCTTTAGCTAATATTTCTTATAATAATAGAATATCAATGAAAGATGCCTAAGTACTTCCCCGAGGTAAACCCTAGAATCTTTAGGGCACAAGGTCAATCAACAACAGGGTTGGAAGCCATTACAACACTATACTTGTTATGATATCTACATGTGACTTGCGGGAATTGAACCTAGGTGGGGAGGATAACAATCATTCCTCTCAACCACCCAAGCTAAAACCGATTGACAGCTCTAAGGATATTCTTACTCTAATACCATCTCAATTCTGTGGTTATGCTCAATCCAACACTAGATCATTAATATGGTAGTCCAAGGCACAAAGAAATGATTTTATCTTCGCACATAATAACATTTTTTCATGTCTATATGATCCCCTTTTACAATCACATGGAAACACCTTGTCTCGCCATATAATAATGCCAAATCTATTCTTCTTTATTAAGAAACATTTATCGTAATGTTATTATGTATGATTAATAATTTTACAAGGGTATAATTAAAAATTTACAAGATTAAATATAATATTACAGTTAGTTTAAAGAGATCTTTCAATTTGTTAAGGAATTACTTCACTAACCATAATACTTATTATAATACAATACTCAACATGTTTCAGTGCAATAATACTCATGTGTATTTATACTTTCTAATAAATATTCTTAAAAATTGATGCTAACTACTCTTCATCATTATATTATTTCCTTTAACTAAATAATATATTTATTTCATAATTATAACTTCATTATTTATTTCATAATTATAACTTCATCACATTCATTATCCCTATTAATAACTCTCTAGATACCGAATATTCTCTTTTTCAAATACATATACAAAAAGTCACATTTATTTAGCTTACTAAAAGCAGTTATCATCAACAAAGGAAAATGACAACTTGCCAAAGGCATTTTAAGAAATGTATAGAATAAAACTTGTCAAGATACTTTAAAAATGTACTCTCTATCAAACACTTAAATGTACAACTTATATAATATAATATAGGTTGTAAAATGTGCTCGTTATCAAACACTTAGCGTGAACAATCAGAATTGAATAAAGATACTTTAAATACCTTTAAGCAATCAATCGGATTCGTTTCTCTTTATTTTCAACTATTTATCACATCAAATTCTAGATCACTCAATACAAACCCCTTTTTTTTTAAAATATGTGGCATCATTTTACTTTGTAAATACGATCTTTTTTATCATGTCATACAATCGAAATGAGATTTTATGGTATTTATTATTGTGAAAAATTTGAAGAAATGGATTTTGGTGTTTGATAAATTTATACTTAAAATGGATTTAGATTAATTTTATAAATTTAATGTTTATAAAAATTGTATATTATATTACTTTGATTTTGATAAGTTAGTAACATTTATATAAATATGTCATAATAAGAGTATAAGCAAAATTGCTCGAGATTTGTTATTAGGGAAATCTGGTAGAGGTTAGTTCAAAAAATACTAATATTTTATTTGGACACAGAGATTTGGATCAGTTTAAGAAGTCTGACAGTTTTCTAAGACTAAACTATCTATGGACCGAATATACATATTACTGTAATAGTGTTTGCAAAATCTAAACTGTAATTATTGGAAAGAAAAACAAGAGTGGAAATCATCATAATTCAGAGAATTGAGAAGGGGGATACTCTTTATGTATCTCAATCAAGTCCTCATCCTCTTCATCCAATCTGATGGGGTTGGATGAGATACCCTCCAGAGTGGAATTATGCTCTTGTGTTGCAATTGGTTCTTGTTGGTATGTTGTCTTGTGATCTAGAACCATAGTTTATAAATTAAACACAATCTTGCTTACTGCATCAAACATTGTGTGTAACAGAGTCAAGTCCTTTATGATGGTCTCCTGCTTCTCACCTTTCCCCTCTACAACCTGTGCTATGAGGGATTTGTTAATCCAATATAATTCTATCATTTTGAACACCTTTGTATCTCTAGATTTGGAGAAACATGTGTTAGGCACCTAGTCTAGATATTCTACATTTAGCACAAAGTTGGGTGTCTCCCTGCTTTTTTCCCGGACTTTCTTCTATACTTTATTTGTGTTTTGCCTGATCTTCCAAAAATCTACTATGGTAGTCCCTTGCTACCTACATAGTTTAAGTCTAAGTTTTAGTGATTCTATGGCTAGGATTTCTACAATGGTGGGTTCTTATTGGTTGTATGAGATTACTACATTGCCCCTTCTCCTAAATCTCGTTTCCCCCCTTCATATCCTCTGTTTTCATCTTTATCTTTCCTCTATAGACTAGGGCCAAGTTGAACCACCTAGATATTATGTTGACGGGATGATTGCATAGAGCTGAGGAATGTTTATTGTAGATGTTGGGGTTTCCTAAGACACCCCAGTCATGCACCCCACTATACTAATTCCCAATTTTTCTCTATGAATAGGAATGTGAATAAAAAAATGACCAAAAACAATATTACCTCTAGTAAACATCCACAACAAAATGAAAAAGAACCACAGAGTGAAGGTCCCAATTGTGGATATTGGAATGACTGAGAACTCGATTAAAAAAGGGATGCTTGGCTCATATAATTTAAAAACCGAGACCAACAAGGAACTCAACCTTGACTTCATGTCAAATTACCATAGATTGAGAGCTAGGTACCCACATGTACTATGGCTTAAAGACTCCATCTCCCTCATTATCTACTTTCCATGATGTTTCGAACTAGCTTGACGCTTTGTAGAGTTAATCATCGGGGAGGTGAACGTGGAATGAGTGTGTGGTGTAGAGCTCTGTATGCCATTTATGGTCTCGCATGGAGGTGGCTCGGTGTGCGACATTCGACAGACACCTGGTACCTACTTGGGTTGCCACGCCATCACCCCATCCAGGGGATTTCATATCATATCATTGTTAGGCTACTTATTTTTTAATATACTTTTCATCCAAAAAAATCATAGATTTCAAAACCTTACTCTCATCGATAAATTCATTTAAAATTATCAACTCGTGCTTTTACTTCCACTAATAAGACATCTTTACTAGGCTACATAATAATAACATAATATTTATTTTAGTTGTCTAATAGGAAATGAAACTTTTCTTGTCATATTTTTATAGCGTATTAAATAATATTTACAATTTAATAAGATAGACTTATTGCATGAGAGAAAGACAATATTTTCTATAGTTCACTATGAGCGAGATGTCTAATCTTTGTATTTAATACTGACTTGACACTTAACATAAAGCGATTCAATTTAATGTTTTTTAAAAATTCAAAAAAATGAAATATGTAATATTCATATTTCTAACTTAACATATATAATATATAATATATAATATATAATAATAATAATAATAATAATAATAATAAATAATAATTTTTTTTAAATACCAAATATTTATATACAAAAGAGTTTATATTCATTTTTATTTGAGATCTTTTAAATATCATAATTTATATTTATTTTTTTTCAAAAAAAAATACATATCAAACTTAAATTCATTTTAATTCAAAATCTTTTAAACATTAAAAAAGAAAAAATATTTTTAATATTAAATAAATTTAAAATTAAAATAAATATAAAACAATTTAAAATGTAAATTACTAAATTAATACATTAAAATTTTGTTTATAACATTATCTACTATTATTAATAATATTTAAACATATCCCGAATGCTTTAACGAGCTGCAGATCTAAAAGTTTTTACAACTCATTTTCCATTTACAAGGAAAGAACAGCGACCTAAACCCTATTATCTTAATAATATTTAAACATATCCCGAATGCTTTAACGAGCTGCAGATCTAAAAGTTTTTACAACTCATTTTCCATTTACAAGGAAAGAACAGCGACCTAAACCCTATTATCGTAAAAAAGGAAATATTAAATATTAATTAAACAAACATTACCCCCTCACTTTCACTCTTTCTTATAACATTCTTCCATCTACTTTTTATATTCTCTTTCACTTATTGTATTCTTATACTTCCCCTTGCTTCTACGCGTCTCCCACTTCATATGTGTTTCTTATCATAGGGCCCACAAAATCTCCTACTTCATATGCGTTTCTTATCATAGGGCCCACAAAATCTTTCTTTCTTATCATAGGGCCCAGAAGAATTCCATATTTATGAATGGTTTTTACTAAATTATTCTTTATGTTCTTTTTCCTTTTTTATTATAATCAAAGGAACATTCTACACCTTTTCTATGGGATTGTCTTATGCTTTTATTCCAAGACCTTTGCATTCACTTGATTTTGGCACTAATGCTATTCTTTCCTTATCATCTTTTCCCTTTCAATATCCAAACG
>SNQJ01S0035719.1:71369-102730 GCA_010110895.2 Picea sitchensis
TTGGAATGCTCATGATGTTATCTCATAAAGAAATATCTAGTCACTAATTAGCTTAAGTAGCTTAAATATCTAGTAAATGGGATTTTGCATCTTAGTATAAGTGAAATTAATTTATTGATAATGTTGCTATTAATCTTAGTAGCATGAATAGAGTCGTTTATCGTTCCTTTGGATTACATTCAACCTCATGGTAAAAGAAATCCAGACATAGTCTAATCATGTGTAGGATTTCTAATATTCACTCTAATGATAGAGTTGAAATTACAATTAAAGATGCAACAAGTTGATAGGAGTGTTCCTTTTATTATAGTGTATAGATTTAGCATATATATAAAAGGAACCACCATCTTTTTAACATTTTTATAGAAGACAGTTTGTAAATAAAAAAATTTGGAAGATAGAAGAAAAAAAAGTAGCAAAAATATAATAAAAATTAGCTTTAAAGAGATACCATAGCATGATTTTGCAACCCTTCCCTTGTCCAAGATTCTAATCCCTTGTGCCTTCAAAATAAAAATCAAAAGAAGAAAGAATTCATAAATGGATTGGTGAGATAGATTAGAGATACAATTTTGTTGTAATAGTAACAATGTAACCATAAACCTATGATGAATTGAAACTTGCAAATGAATTGAACTGAGAATATGAGGAAGGAACCCCTTTATTAATGAAGTCAATCTCCTCGATATTTCTAAGTAAGAGTAATGAAATTACATAAATTTAAGTTGTTAGAAAAGGTCGCTTCTTCTCGGGTCTCTATGCATCAACTTTTTTGTTAAATTGTTTAAGAAATCGTAGGGAACTCGTGAAGGCTACCATGTTAGTAACGGAGCACCATTGCTAACCTTTATTCCCATGGGTCGTTATTCTTTTATTATATGTGTATGTTATATGTTCAACAGACTGACTAGTGAACGCCCCCCTATACAAAAGAACATGGACATAGGGCCTAATTATGAAGAGTACTCCTTATAATATGATGGACTTTTGTGGTATAAGGATAGGATGTATTTTTAAAGAATAAATTTGAGTGAGCTTTATAAGGTTCTCTATTGGATTAAAGAAGATGTATGTAAACTTGAAACAACTTTCCATTTGGGTTGATATGAAAGGTGATGTTTCAATATGTTTGTCAAGATATTATAGTGTTAGTAAGTTAAGGCCCGACATAGATACCAAGTAGGGATTTTACAACCAAATGACACTCGAAAAATAAGTTAGGAGGTAATCATTGGATTTCATAATACTTATGATAATTAGTAGGCATGATTCCATCTTGGTAGTAGTCGAAAAGTTAACCAAGCTTTACTCATTTTATTATGATGAAAACTACTTATGAATTTTTTTAATGTGTCTTAGTTCTTCATTAATGAGATCTCTAGATTTCATGAGTCACCTAAAAATAGAATGTTATACAACAATTCCCTTTTTTCTTCCAAATTTTGGAAAATATTTTAGGCATTGTTTTGAACCCAGTTGAATTTCAATACACCACCTTGAGACAAATGGTAAGATTAACAAGATAAATTGAGTCATGGAGGACATGTTGATAATGTATGTTATGGACCAACAAAGGAATTGGGAAGACTATTCACCCCTTGTTGGATTTTATTACAACAATGGGTACCACAACTCTATCATGATGCCACCATATGAGCTCCTTTATGGAAAACCCTATTGGACCCCATTGAGTTAGGATAAGTTTGAGGAATGAGTCATTTTAGGGCTTGATTTTATTCAAAGGATGGAAGAGAAAGTAGTCTAGGTGAGGAAATATTTGAAGGGAGCAAGGGATTGAAAAAAAAGTTATATCAAATCACATAGGGTGGATCAATATTTTAACCTATGAGAAGATGTACTATGAATTCAACTTCATAAAATTTGGGCATGGATCTAAGTTATCTCCAAGATTTATTGGGCCTTCTGATGTCATAGAAAGGATTAGGTCTATAGCTTACCACCTTGCACTCAACCTACATAGGATACATAATGTTTTTGATGTGTCAATATTGCAATGTTGTGTTGTTGATGAGTCTCATGTTTTAAATGGATCAAACTTGTAGATGGTGATGAGGGGAATTTCAAAGACGAACCACTAAAATTATATAAAGGCATGCATGTCAACTCATATGATAGCTAGTGGAGAAGTTGAAGATTCAATTGTACAATTACAATCTTGGATTTCTAGCATGGGAAGACATTAAGGGGATGCATAGAGAGTTGTTTTTTTTTAGTGGACCATAATTTTGGGATGAAGTTTCCTGAAGAGTGCGTGTATATAGTGCGTCACATTTTGGATCCTTTTCTATCCAAATTTAGCATATATTTTCACCACAATTTGCATCAATTTTCATAGACATGGGATCGAACAAAGTGAATTTGTGTATATTGACACCTAGACATATTTATGATATTGATGACTACACCTACTAAAATTTATCGTGACATGTAGTAAGAACCTCATATATGGACATATTTTGTTATAAATTATATGTTTTATTTATGGTGTTATTCATGAATTGTGATTTTTGTTGTATTAAGTGATCTTATAGATGGACATTATTTCATTATGATTATTAATTGGGGTATTCAATTTATTTATGTTGATAAATGTGCACTCTAATACCCCTCATACTACATGAGAGATAACCATGTGATTTTCATCACATGTTAGGACTTTTAGTGCAAGCACCACTTTTCTAGTGGCATGATGTTCAATTTCACTCATGAGGAAAGATCTTTAAATTGGTCATTTAGAGAACATGGTTGGTGAAATCTTTCATAGACTTTTGTTACATGATGGTCTCATTTCACGCAATGGACTTGCCCAGTTGCCTCCACAATGGTATATCAGCTTGTCACTAGAGATATTGCACACTTTCAATTGATATTTGCACATGCAGATGGTATATATGATGATAGAACCACATTAATTCAATTGCATACTATGGTTTCTTGATGTATTGGTTGTTAGTGTTTCCTATATTGGCCATGATTGTGGTAAACATTGGTGTATTCTAATAATGTATCATAACACTTTAAATGCTTGTCCTTTTCTTAGTGATACTATGGTGGGTCATAATTATCTTTTATATAATTGTTGTCACCTTTTGAGTCGAGTTGTACTACTAGAGACCTAGATAAGTGTAGCATGTATGTATCCCCTAACCACCTTTTACACCTTTTCATCTTCCCATCACTTCCATGAACATTCATCAACTTCATCTCATGGTTTAATTATCATATGTCATACAACAAGGTCCTATTGGGTCACCAATTTGACATCCTTCTCACCATCAAGTCATCCCTTTGTGATCATCCTTTCACTTATTCAGTGCCACTTTCACCATAATTCTTTGTAAATAATCCGTGACAAGGTTATAAGCATCAAGTGGTTGATTGTTATATTTTATTTTCTTTTGATGAATTAATTAATATTATGGTTGATTTACTAATGATAGTTTATGAAGTGTGATTCCTATAACCATAGTCAGTCATAGTCAGTGTAGTTTACTTCATGTACCAATAGTTCACTTCATGTACTCGACATCATTTGTTGGCATACTTCTACATATCCAACTAGAATTTGGCCACGAGGGTTTTGAAATTAGGTGTCTTAAGATGGTTCTAGGTTCTATGCTCATCAGATTGTACCCAGGTCACACGTGTGAGCCTCCAGTTCACGATCAATTCTCTGATGAAAATTAACAACAATTTGTTAGATATCAATATTTAAATATGATTTCTCGATAGATGAAAACAAATCTTAAAATTATGAAAAATGGGTTTTGTGCGGAACACAAAAATATGTGTAAGATGCAAGAGAATTTCTCAGAAAGTAAAAAAGTGTTTACACCATCAACAAAGCCTTATGTGTATTCATCCATAAAAAAAAAAAATATAAAACAAAAGAATATTCACAAATCATCTCTTGTGTTAGATCATTGTAGCTTGGGATCATATACATACTTTATCGATTGTAAGAGACCATCTCACATCCATTTGCTTCCTCATTCTCCGATTGATTGAATCGTTATTAACCCCTATCATAGAACTTACAAATCTCTCTATTAATAAACACTTAACCTATGTCAATCCTTACACCCAATCATATCGAATTCGCACAAGTCTGATTGCATATCCCCATTATTCTTTGTGTAGATTTTTGTTTCCAATATGATTATTTAAATACACAAAGAAGCAACCATTCTCCATTATCCTTTATTCTCATTCTTTTCATCATCGTTGCTGCTTAAAAGATTAGTTGGCTTTGAGAAGTATTACTACGATCTTTTAAAAGAATCCTTTCCTCATTCCTTCAATGGGTGATTATTTAAATGTATGTCATTCTTATTTTGTAATTTAGAGTATATTTATCCTTTCTTATGTATGTTATTCTTTAAATCCTTTGAAATATATTCATTATCTTTTGACTCTACCCTTCTTCCTTTGTGCTCGGTGTACTCATTTGAAGAACATTTCTGAGTTTAAATCTCCATTGCATTTATTGGTGAGTTAATTTTATATTACCTTCTTTTCCTTTAATTCATTGTTTTGATTGCTTCTATAGTATAGAAGCCGGCCAAGTGTGTTTAAGTTTCAGTTTGATCTACTACATGAAAATCATGGAAGGATCAAGACACTAATAAGCTACTTTAGTACAATCACAAGAGCATATGTCTATGAAAGATTGTGATTCAAAGACTTTATAGAATTATTTGTTCCACAACCTAATGATAGATTTTTTAGTGTTAATTTTCAGCAATTTGTGTTTGAATTAAAATTTGCAATGTTTAGACTGTTAGAATAGTTTAGGTTAGGCTTTAATATTACATTTCATGTGCTTTCATTTCAAAGTCTACGAACTCTAGGATTGATAGATTTAATGTCAAGGATTTATACATATAAATAACTCGACATGTCCAAATCAACGAGAGGAAAGATGCCATATATGAAAAGCCTAAACAAATCAAAAGAGCTAGAAAGTTCAAGGTTGATGCAGCCAAAGAAAAAAATAAAAAATATAAAGCTTGAACCATTCCAACTTGCCTAAAATCCCATCTTCCCATAATCCCATGCTTAAAAATGCATATATAAATAAAGGGACCAAGAAAATAAAAGAAAAAGGGATTGGAAAAAAAATAGGTGCAAGGAATGCTAACTCAAATCTAATTGTTCCCTCCAAAAGGCACTCACGTGGAATAAAATTCATAACTGATAGCTCTTGAAAGATAGTAAGTGAAGTCCTATACATCATCTCATGTGGCTATAAGGGTTAATTCATGAAGTTCTTGTTTTCCCTAATGTCTCATCCATCACATCACATACTCCTAATTTAGTGTCATGGGAAATGCTTCTTTTAGGATTTCCCACATGTAATAGAGGTTAATGTTGTCCTTGCCATGGTTGAACTTAGCAAATGGTAAAAAATAAATAAGTTATTGAGAATTTATAAGATGTCACTTGATGTTTACCACCTAATGAAACATATATTGAGGCATGAACCATCACTATGGGTAGGCACCACTACATTGAGATCCATGTACTTGCATAAGGAGTTGCATCTTTGCCTCAATATTTGTGTACTTTCCTCGAAATTTATATACCTACATTGGTGTAACACACACAACCCCCTAAACCTCATTAGGTTGGTGGGGTGTAAAATTTCCTCAAACTACCTCTCTCAGGAGTAACTCTAATCCTAGATCTGATCTCATAAGCCAATTTCCCTCATCAAGATATTTCCAACAACTATAAATATTCTCAATCTTGATTTCTAGGAAGAAATTTATGCCCCTTTGAAAATTCCATATTTTGTTCATATGATGACTTCATCATGCCCATGTGTCATCCACGTGGCCTGGCTCCACTTGTACCATTTAACGTCATCAGTTCACTGAGCATCCACGTTGACCCATATTACATGTAGTAGTTTTGTGGACCTCTCTTTTTTGGTCGCATGTTTTGATTTCCAAAAGTCCCGGATATCAAAGTTTTTCAAACCTTCGGATATCTGACCATTTAACATTCTCCAAACCTCTTAATATCCGATATCTAGAATCGAGAACTTTTAAAAGTCCCATTTATTGAAATATCAATATTTTTGGATATCCTGGTTCTTCTCGCGTGGTTCCTCTCTATATGGAATCTATATTTTTATGAAATTCCATTAAAAATAAATCCCATATTTCCATATTTCTGGATAGTCCTTCACATGGGTCCCGCCAGTACCCGGATGCCACCTAGTGAACTTTGAGTTGTTTTCCTTTGTTGATGTGTGCCAAATGACAGGCCTCCACCTATCAATAAACCATTGGATGCATAATGGGTGGGTCCCATCCCCATTTCCTTATTCCCTCAAATACAACTTTCACGTCCACTAGATTAGATGGCTACGAATCACACAGATTGATGGTTCAAATTGTTGGTGGGATTCGTATCTGCACGACCTTTAATGAGGTATCTTGGGTCCAATAGATATGATGATTGAGGTATTTTCAATCCAATGACCCATATTAATAACGACCTCGAAGATATTCAACTCATAACACTTTCCTATTGTCTCGACTTCACCATGGGAGGACACTTATCCTTCCCACGTGTCACCCTCCACTTGGAACCTCTTCATTGGTTCCATATACTAACGTGGTTTGGGGTTTGTAGTACATGGCATCCACATCAAGTTGAGATTTCCTTCTTACCTAACATATGACGAACTGCATAGGGGTTTATGGTTATGTCGTGTTAGTGTTTTCCATACATCATTCTAACATCCAACATTTCACAAAATGCCTATCTTTCGAAATCCCAAATTTTTGGATTTATGGATGGTCAAGGTTCCACCACACCATTTCATCATCCGACATCCTACATATGAATTTTCACAAAAGGTAATTTATATGAAACTTTGGATCTCTAAATTTATAGATGGTCTGAGTTTCACTTCTTGGTTCCTTCGCCTGACACTTTGCCCATGTGATATCTCGACCATCCATTTACCTCAAGATATGCTCCTTCATCTCCATCTGTGATCCTTCCAATGGTTGAAACACTACTGGTTGATGTGTCATGAAATCCGTGTGCCATCATGGCATGATATGGCATTGTTGACTTGGGATACGAGATCTAGGTGCGCTAGGCCAAGGAGAGTAAGTGTGCAAATTTTGAGCAAAATCCAATGGTTGATAAGAGAGTTAGTCAAGTAAATGAGTTAGGTTTTCTCCAGCCCTAATGGCTGGAGATGCAATTTTTTAATAGAAAAATAAGTATCCCCTTGATGAGGATGCCCTAGTGGATGTGAGGTTCCCAAGGCACAAGGAGTACAATACAATTTGCAAGAAGTAAAAATGACGAAAATTCACGTTTCCCAATGCAATATTTTATTTCTCCATTGCAAAAACGTATGACTAGTTCCTTTACTATTGGGTTAATGGAGTAAAATAAACAAAGAGATTAGAGAAGCTACCTCCTTGGGTGTGTAATCCCTTTTACTTCCCAAGAAAAGTTTCTCTAGGATAGGGTTTAAGCTAAGAGGGTGTATTCCCTTATACTTCTCTTAGCAAACCCTAGTGTAATCAATGAAATGAAGCAATAAAATGATGAAGACTGTGGTGGGGGTGTATGACCTTATACTTCACACCTATCTCCTAGCATAACAATACTTTTCTTGAATAAAATGATAGCATAATAGTAGAAAACGTTTGATTAAGGTTGGTTGTCATTGATGTCAACCCTTGAAGAAAGCCCCGTAGCACAAAGATTGGGTAATGGACCTAAGATTGTTTGATATAAAGATGACTTGTTATTGTATTGTCATGGTTGATAATAAATAGAAATGGATGAACTCCAAAGTGGTTCCCTTATGGTGAAATCCCTCACGGGAAGACGCTTTGCGGATTGAGTTATCCTAGAAGTATGGTTAGAGAATCCATGCTTATTTGTGGAATAATGAGATGAGCGCCAATGAATTTTTCAGTGAAACTATCCTATATGGATAGTGCTTGTCATTCCATTTCTTTTGGTATGTGGAACATCACATAACTTCTCACGGTTTGAGAGTTATGGCCTTATGAAGTTGGAGGACCCTCATATGTCATCTAGAAGCCCCAAAACGTCAAAGTAGTCAAAGTGGTTTAAGAGATTTTAAAAGGTAAATAATAAAGTGAAATTATGAGTGTACTATAATTCAAAGTGAATACAAAATAAATTAATTTAATAATAAGTTTAATGGAGAAATTAGAAGTGGATTAACACTAAAATAAAGAAAGTGGGCAAAGTGACCTAGAAGATGTTTTTAATGAAGCTACTTGGAGAGTATAAATAAGAGGAAAGGCTCTCTAATTTAAGACACACTTGAGAATGTTGAATACATATAGGTGTCTGAGGTAACCAAAGGATATATAAGCCTAATTTATGAGGAAAGTGAAGAAAAGAAGGCCAGAATTCAAGGAAGGATAAATTCTTTTGATGTTGCTTTCTAAGGTATGTTTTTTTCCAGGTCATCTCACCATTTTCGCAATAACTTTTTTCTAGAATGATTCAGACCGTGGAATTTCTATTTCATTGAGGAAACATATCCAAGTATCCATGGTAAAAAATTCATCTTGTGGGTCGTTGTAGTTTTGGAGTTACACTCCGTGGAATATAGGGTTTGTGGCTAGTCCTGAAAATAGTCAAAAACAGGTGTTTCGGGTAAAAACGTCATAACTGCTTCATAACAGATCCAAATTCAGTAAGAAAAAATGTGTTGGTTAGAGTAAAGTATGTAGTATTATGTGTAACATTTTCATATCAATTCAAAAAATATTCTGTGCGGGGCACGCTCTACACGGTTTCTCTCTAGAATAAGGCATAATTCAACAAGGTGTGCCATTTTTTCCATAACTCATTTTCTGAGAGGTTACAAGTAGTGACACATAGAGTAATTTCATAAAACACACTGAAGAACATTGTGTATCAGTTTCAGATCTATATTCATTACAGGTACAAATTTATGATTATTTCAAGTTAGGGTTGTTGACTAATCCAAAACTAGCCTTGTGAGACTAAAGAAATGTTTGATGAAAATGTTAGTCTCTTGTTGTTAAAGTTAAGGAAGGTTTGTAGGTATGTGATCATATACACTAGGTCTATTACAATGTTACAAATCATATTTGTATGATGAAATTGATGGNCTGATTGCATATCCCCATTATTCTTTGTGTAGATTTTTGTTTCCAATATGATTATTTAAATACACAAAGAAGCAACCATTCTCCATTATCCTTTATTCTCATTCTTTTCATCATCGTTGCTGCTTAAAAGATTAGTTGGCTTTCAGAAGTATTATTACGATCTTTTAAAAGAATCCTTTCCTCATTCCTTCATTAGGTGATTATTTAAATGTATGTCATTCATGATTTTGTAATTTAGAGTATATTTATCCTTTCTTATGTATGTTATTCTTTGAATCCTTTGAAATATATTCATTATCTTTTGACTCTACCCTTCTTCCTTTGTGCTCGGTGTACTCATTTGAAGAACATTTCTGAGTTTAAATCTCCATTGCATTTATTGGTGAGTTACTTTTATATTACCTTGTTTTCCTTTAATTCATTGTTTTGATTGTTTCTATAGTATAGAAGCCGGCCAAGTGTGTTTAAGTTTCAGTTTGATCCACTACATGAAAATCATGGAAGTATCAAGACACTAATAAGCTATTCTAGTACAATCACAAGAATATATGTCCATGAAAGATTGTGATTTAGATACTTTATAGAATTATTTGTTCCACAACTTAATGATAATGATAGATTTTTTAGTGTTAATTTTCAGCAGTTTGTGTTTGAATTAAAATTTGCAATGTTTAGACTGTTAGAATAGTTTAGGTTAGGCTTTAGTATTACATTTCGCGTGCTTTCATTTCAAAGTCTACGAACTCCAGGATTGATAGATTTGATGTCAAGGATTTATACATATAAATAACTCGACATGTCCAAATTAATGAGAGGAAAGATGCCATATATGAAAAGCCTAAACAAATCAAAAGAGCTAGAAAGCTCAAGGTTGATGCAGCCAAAGTAAAAAATATAAAATATAAAGCTTGAACCATTCCAACTTGCCTAAAATCCCATCTTCCCATAGTCCCATGCTTAAAAATGCATATCTAAATAAAGGGACCAAGAAAAAAAAAGGGATTGGAAAAAAAATAGGTGCAAGGAATGCTAACTCAAATCTATCCGTTCCCTCCTAAAGGCACTCATGTGGAATAAAATTCATAACTGATAGCTCTTGAAAGATAGTAAGTGAAGTCCTATACATCATCTCATGTGGCTATAAGGGTTAATTCACGAAGTTCTTGTTTTCCCTAATGTCCCATCCATCACATCACATACTCCTAACTTAGTGTCATGGGAAATGCTTCTTGGTCTTAGGATTTCCCACATGTAATAGAGGTTAATGTTGTCCTTGCCATGGTTGAACTTAGCAAATGGTAAAAAATAAATAAGTTATTGAGAAGTTATAAGATGTCACTTGATGTTTACCACCTAATGAAACGTATATTGAGGCATGAACCATCACTATGGGTAGGCACCACTACATTGAGATCCATGTACTTGCATAAGGAGTTGCATCGTTGCCTCAATATTTGTGTACTTTCCTCGAAATTTATATACCTACATTGGTGTAACACACACAACCCCCTAAACCTCATTAGGTTGGTGGGGTGTAAAATTTCCTCAAACTACCTCTCTCAGGGGTAACTCTAATCCTAGATCTGATCTCATAAGCCAATTTCCCTCATCAAGATATTTCCAACAACTATAAATATTCCCAATCTTGATTTCTAGGAAGAAATTTATGCCCCTTTGAAAATTCCATATTTTGTTCCTATGATGACTTCATCATGCCCATGTGTCATCCACGTGGCCTGGCTCCACTTGTACCATTTGACGTCATCAGTTCACTGAGCATCCACGTTGACCCATATTACATGTAGTAGTTTATGTGGACCTCTCTTTTTTGGTCACATGTTTTGATTTCCAAAAGTCTCGGATATCAAAGTTTTTCAAACCTCCGGATATCTGACCATTTAACATTCTACAAACCTCTTAATATCTGATATCTAGAATCGAGAACTTTTAAAAGTCCCATTTATTGAAATATCAATATTTTTGGATATCCTAGTTCTTCTCGCATGGTTCCTCTCTATATGTAATCTATATTTTTATGAAATTCCATTAAAAATAAATCCCATATTTCCATATTTCTGGATAGTCCTTCACATGGGTCCCACCAGTACCCGGATGCCACCTAGTGAACTTTGAGTTGTTTTCCTTTGTTGATGTGTGCCAAATGACAGGCTTCCACCTATCAATAAACCATTGGATGCATAATAGGTGGGCCCCATCCCCATTTCCTTATTCCCTCAGATACAACTTTCACGTCCATTAGATCAGATGGCTACGAATCACACACATTGATGGTTCAAATTATTGGTGGGATTTGTATCTGCACGACCTTTAATGAGGTGTCTTGGGTCCAATAGATATGATGATTGAGGTATTTTCAATCCAATGACCCATATTAATAACGACCTCGAAGATGTTCAACTCATAACACTTTCCTATTGTCCTGACTTCACCGTGGGAGAACACTTATCCTTCCCACGTGTCACCCTCCACTTGGAACCTCTTCATTGGTTCCATATACTAACATGGTTTGGGGTTTGTAGTACATGGCATCCACATCAAGTTGAGATTTCCTTCTTACCTAACATATGACCAACTGCATAGGGGTTTATGGTTATGTCGTGTTAGTGTTTTCCATACATCATTCTAACATCCAACATTTCACAAAATGCCTATCTTTCGAAATCCCAAATTTTTGGATTTATGGATGGTCAAGGTTCCACCACACTATTTCATCATCCGACATCCTACATATGAATTTTCCCAAAAGGTAATTTATATGAAACTTTGATCTCTAAATTTATAGATGGTCTGAGTTTCACTTCTTGGTTCCTTCACCCGACACTTTGCCCATGTGATATCTCGACCATCCATTTACCTCAAGATATGCTCCTTCATCTCCATCTGTGATCCTTCCAACGGTTGAAACACTATTGGTTGATGTGTCATGACATCCGTGTGCCATCATGGCATGATATGGCATTGTTGACTTGGCATACGAGATCTAGGCTTTGTAAAAAGTCTCTTTTTGCAATATTCCAGATTTTTGGAATTTTGGATGGTCCTAGTTTTTCTTCCTGGATCTGACCATCCCAATTACTTCCTTACGACCTACCACCATGGTTCCCTATTCAACATCCACTTTCATGACACTTGACACCATTATTATTGTGGCATTTGACTAGGTTTGTTGACATGGAATCTGTGATTCAACACTTTGCAAAAAAACCATTTATACGAACCTCTAGATTTTTGGTTTTTTGGATGGTCGAGTTCCACCTCCCAGTTCCTCTATCCGGCCTCTTCCCCTATGGTCTTCCACTTATCTCTATTGACGATCCCTCTTTTTTTTGGCCTCTAACAGGGCACTGATGTGGCATGTTGACTCATCATGCTAACATGGAATTTATGATCCTTGATGCTAACATGTCGACCAATGTGGCATCCTACTCAACATGATGATGTGCCACTACTAAAATGGAATCTGAGATCCGACACTTTGAAAAAGGTCATTTTTACAATTCTTTAGTATTTCAGATTTGGGGTCCCACCTTTGGGTTCCATATATAGGATCTAGAAATTTTTGGAAGAGTCCCTTGTTAAAAATATTGGATCCTAGATCCTCTGGATATAAGGGTTCCTTTGTCTAGTTCCTCTTATATACCAATGTGCCAAGGCATCTGGATCCATCTTTTCACTAAAAACCCTTTTTGAAAATCGTTAAATCTCTAGATTATCGAATGGTCATGGTTTCTTCTCCTAGTTCTACCATTTGATGTCCATCATGTTGAGCTCTATCACCCTAACCTCACTAACCAACTATCCTCCTAATTTAATGGCCTCTCACCAAATGCTAATATGGCATCCATCATCGGTTGTTGACTTGGCAATCTGGGATACAACTTTTCAAATAAAGCCCCTTTTTGAGGATTTTCGAATCTTTGAATTTCTGTATGGGTTGCATTTCCTTCACTTCAATGTTCCAACATCCAACTCCCTACTCAGATTTTCACCTGACTTCTCCATGCAACCAACTACGTGGGATCCACATCTTCCCTCCCCCACATGTGCTCCTATTATCCCGACGTCACAGACCTCAAGGTTCCTCTACGTCATAGATCCATGTTTGGATCTGAATTTTTGAAAATTTTGGTTGATAGGTTTCTACAGATGTTTGTTATTTGGATTCGAGGTTCCATTATCGAGTTCCATATCTAGTATCCAAAGCTTTTGGGAAATACCCTTGTTGGATATCTCAGATCTTCGATAATCTGGATACATGGTTCTATGTGGTCGAGGTTCCACTTAGAAGAGATTAACATGCTAAGGACCATACAAATCCATATTTTTATTCTATAAGACTTTACAGGGTTTACATAGTAACAAGGAGTCATGATAACCTGAATCCTCTGCAATTAGCTTCCAGAAGAAAAATGACCAGATAATAAAACATTGTGCATACATGGAACCTCATACATCCATTCCATTTCTCATTTCATAAATATTTCATCCACTCATAGGAAATCATAGATAGATGATAACTTACTATGAATACATGAAAGTGCAAGGTACACATTCATTTCCTTCCCTTATAGGGTTTTTACACAAAACCATACTATGCCATCGATTACACAATCATGCATATTTACATATTTCTACAAGCATCAAAGAGAGCACAAGGGAGATTTCTCTTTCATAATTTATTGAAAAACCACACTAACTGAGGGTGAGCACTTTTCCACCCAACCATAGGCTCAAATGCACTAGTCCTCTCTACAATCAGGCCATCCCTATTCTAAGCCATGATACCATCACGTGAACACTCAGGTTATCAGAGCATATGGATAATGTAAAGGCCACCCTCCTTCACATCAACACTGGAAGAACCCTTTTTCACCCATCATGCCCTGGGCCTCCATGAGGTTTCTCATATTCCTTCCTAGCTAGGATTTCCTCGGCATCAGGGATTCATTTTCATTATCTCTCAAGAATCAATCTCATGACCCTCTCAGTCTAGGTTGGGTTTGAGTCCTCTGATCAGTCACACGAGCTATTTTTCTTATCTCTCTCTATCTAATCTATTAATGGAGTCCTTCCATATTTTAGTGCATTCTCTCCTCTATATCATTCTTACCAAGTCTCCATGAGAACTCTCTCTCTCTCTCTCTCTAGATTCCCTCTGGTGCAGACCCCCTTCTCTCCTAAGGGATGTGCGACCTCTCGGTCAGGATCTTCGATTCTGGAGTCGAACGACCCTCTGAAACCTTGTTGGTCTCGTTCTGTGTTAACCACAGGTCCTCTCGGCTCCCTGCACAGGCTTCACGATACCCGCAACCTTCCCTTTCTCATTCTGTGAAATCTCAGAGTTGGCGTTAGTGCCTTTTCTCTCAGCCCCTTCTCAGATGTGACTTTGGGCGATGAACTCATGCCTACACGCGATTGCGGGTGCACTCAAGAGTGGTTTGGTGTCAAACCAATTTTCGCCCTGCAATTCACCGTAAGCCTCCACGTGTATTTTCCATAAAACCATGGTCTCAATTGCGGCCCGCCCTCAATATTGTAAATATCGAGCACTTTCTATCCCCGCAATGCGAGATGACCGTCGATCTCATGATCTTGAAGATGATTTCGAACGAACGACCGAGATATATTTCTTGGGATCAATGATTCCGACCTCCTTCTCCTAGATCGACAACTGTGGTCGATTCAGAATTCTAGACTTCAGAATTCTCAAATCTCAAACCTTGGTTTCCTTTGCAGGGCAATATTCTGGAGCAGAAGATCTGTGGACACCTGTCCTCACAATCAACGGTCCTGCCTTCACTTCGGGTGTGTGACCTTTCAACTCAGATCAACGGTCCTGTGGCCCTCCTCTCGATCAACGATCGAGATATCCTTTGGGTCTTCAGACTTATGAGATCTCAAATCTCAAACTTCACCCCTTTCCAAAAGTCTTTTATTTGAAGGTCGTGATCCACTGACGCATGTCCTCCTGATCTGATCATTGAGGATTACTTCGGGTATTTACCAGAGTACATGGATTTATGCCATGTCTCTCTTATATATAACGACTACGAATCACTTCGGGACTTTACCCGGAGTCCACGGATTCATGCCACGTCTCCTCTAGATCTGTCGGCCCAGATTCACTTTGTGTCTTTGGGTCTTCGGGATTTGGCAATCTCAGTTCTCAAACTGAAACCCCACTACAATTTTCTTGGAGCTCGTGATATGATGACAAGTGTCCACTTAAAAATTGACAGCTCTCGACTCTTCGACTCTTTAGGCTTCAGGTGTTTCAATGCTTCACCTTTGCCTTCCTCTAGATCTCACAACCCACCGACATGTACCCTTCTGGATCTAACGGTCAAGATTCACTTTGGTTCTTCGGCTCTTCGTGCTTCGAGAATATCAATTTTCAACTTGTTTCCTTTTGAACTCATGATATCTGACGGCTCAGACTCAGTTGATTGATCTGATGCCTGAGATTCGCTTTGGATGATCCGATGGCTTAGGTCTTCTTCGGATGATCGAACGACTGAGATTTCACTTCGTCTTTCCGGCTCTTCGGGCTTCGGAAATCTCAAGTCTCAAACCTTGATGAGTTCTCTCTCCTGTGTGTGCGACGTGTTAAATCTCGTGCACCTTGTTCTGATCATACAATTGTTGATCCTTTGCGTTGTGATCCAACGACCACTGTCGCTCCTCCTCATGAGCTTATGATTTCTTTCGACTTAGAAGATTTTTTAAGTCTTAAAAGGTCTTCACCTTTAACCTCCTGTGATTCTGTCTCTCGGACCTCAACTACACTTCTGAAAAGTGTTATCCCTCCTGAGCTTGGCCTTCGTGAAGTTTTTGACTTCCCCTGCACTCCTTGCGTTTCAGGGATTTTCGATAACTCAGATCCAAAGGATTTCTTGAAAATAAATTCTTTTTATCCTCCTGGAGTTCTCCACTTGCTTGATGCACACCTTGCAACAGATTCTTACACAAGGTTTGAGTTCTTGTGGACCACTGTGCATGCCTTATAGCAGTCACTTTGCACTCCTTGCAAAGGGGAAAGTTTCGTTCTATCTCTTTTGAGCTTCAGAACCAAAATAGATCATGTCAACGCACTCCCTGCGTTCTATGTGCACACCTTGCACCGATTCGACAAAAGAGAAACAATTGAAACTTATACTAACATTCACAGTTCCATCTACTCATAACGAAATTCATTCATTCATGAAAACAAAATAACAAGGAATTGCAAACAATGTCCACACCATGCATTGGGTCAATTTTCCTCTATTATCTTCATTCAAAAGTAAAAGTGGCTACAACTACAATCAAAACAACAACTAAAATTCAGAAATCTCCTACTAACTTGCAACAACCTCATTTGGGCATAAAAAACCTCTATTTATCTCAGAGGGTCCTTAGGGTCCCCCTCGACTACTTGTCTACTCCAAAACCTAACCTAACAACTATCTTAGTTCAGTCATATTCCATAGCAGGATTGGAAACTCTCACTTCGCTCGTGATTGTTCAAGCATGCTTCAAAATATTTCTCAGCGCTGAGTTTAGGGGTGCTTCAAAATATTTGTTGTGACTGCCAGTGTTGAGATTCCAAAAATATTCCCAGGCGCTGAGTGGTCTTGCTCTACGTGCTCACTAATGATGCTCCTACATCATACTCCCCTTGAAAAAATTCATGGACTCCTATCCATGAGCTCCTGCACCGTCTTTCCATCCTTCTGGATATCAAATTCATTTTTCCAACTGGCATCTTCTATTGGGTGTCCTTTCCACTTGACCAGATATTCAAAATAGGTCGTCCTCCTGGTCTTTTTTCCAATCCTATGATCAACGATCTTCTCCATCTGTGGTTTTCCTGCTATAGGCATTTGTTTCTCCCACTGAATCTTCTCTTGATCTTATTATCCCTCTGTGTCATCTTTCCTGTAAGGATACAGGTCTGAAACGTTGAATACGGGCAATATGCCCACATCACCTAGCAGCTCAATCGCATAGGCGTTTGCATCAAACTTCCTCAAGATCTTACATGGTACTATATTCTTCATCTTTAACTTGTTATATGTTCCCCTAGGGAACCTTTCTTTCTTGATATGTTCCAGAACCTAATCTCCTACTTCAAATTGAAGTTCTCTGTGATGTTGGTCAGCTTTGCACTTGTACTCTTGGTTAGAACTCTGCAACTGTCCTTTGATATGGCTATGGAGCTTCTTCATTTCTGTAGCAAAATATTCTTCTTCAACTCTCCTGACCTCACTCTATTCCAAGTCTCTCAACTCAGATACTCCACTGGGTTGCATTCCATACAATATTTGGAATGGGCTCCTTCTAGTGCTTTTGTTTGGTGAGTCATTGTATGCAAATTCTGCTTGTGGAAGAATCTGATCCCACTGATTATGATGATCAGTGACCAAACTCCTCGATAAGTTTTCCAAACTTCTGTTTACCACCTCAGTCTGCCCATATCTATGAGAGTGATAAGCTCAGATGAAGGACAAATATGTCCCCAATTTCTTCCACAACGTTCTCCAAAAGTGACCAACAAATTTAGTGTCCTTGTCCGAGACAATGCTTTTGGGTAGTCTGTGAAGTCTCACAACTTCCTTGAAAAACAGATTTGCAACATGTGTTGCATCACTAGTTTTCTGGCATGGGATAAAGTGTTCCATCTTTGAAAATCTATCCACCACCACAAATATGGAATCAACTACTCTTTGCGTTCTTGGTAGTCCCAACACAAAATCCATGCTTGTTTCATCCCATGGCCTCTCTGGTATTGGAAATGGTTGATACAATCCAGTGTTCTGTCTTTTTCCTTTTGCATGTTGGCAGATTCTACATCTGTTCACAAACTTTATCACTTTTGTTCTCAAACCTGGCCAATAGTATGAAGTGATCAACTATGAAAATGTTTTATCAGGCCGAAATGTCCAGCCAATCCTCCACTATTCTTTTCCTTCAAAAGGTTATCCCTCATTGAGCATTTTGGTATGCACAAATGATTGACTTTGAACAACAATCCCTCTTCAATCATATACTTTGTCCACTAGATTTTGTCTCCCAACACAAGATTTGCACATACTTTGTATGCTTCCTTGAAATGTGGATCATCACTATACATATCCTTAAGGTGTTCAAACCCCAAGGTCTTCACCTGAAATTCCTGCAGAATCAAACATCTCCTGCTTAATGCATCAACAAATTTGTTAGCATTCCCAGCAATATATTTTATGACAAAAGTAAAATTTTGCATAAACTCAACCCATTTTGCATGCCTCTGATTCAATTTTTCTTGTTTGGTTATGAATTGTAAAGCCTGGTTATCGCTATACAAGACAAATTCCTATGGGACAAGGTAATGTCTCCATTTCTTCAAGGCTTGAATTATGGCATAAAACTCCTTATCATACGTGGATTATTTTCTCTTGGTCTCATTCAACTTCTCACTGAAATAGGCAACAGGTCCATTATCCTGACTCATAATTACTCCAATTGAAACTCCACTTGCATCACATCTCACCTGAAATGTCTTTTCAAAATTTGGCAAGACTAGAATTGGTCGTTTTGTTATTTTCTCCTTCAGTATATTGAAGATCCTCTCGGCCTCCTCTGTCCATTTAAAAGGCTTGTGCTTCATCTTCATTGTATCCATCATTGGTGCACAAATTCCACTGAAGTCTTTGATGAACTTCCTATAGAAACTTGTTAATCCATGGAAGCTCCTTACCTCAAACATACTCTTTGGTGACAACCATTCTTTGTTTTCTTTCAACTTCTATGGATCCATCTTTAGTTCATTTGAAGATATCATAAAATCCAAGTAAATGAGTTTTGTCTTCATAAAAGAGGACTTCTTCAAATTTATCAACAACTTTTCCTGTTGTATTCTCCTCATCACTAGTGTCAGCTGCCTCAAATGCTCCTCTTTAGTCCTGCTAAAGATCAATATATCATCCATATATACAACCACAAACTTGCCAATGAAATCTTTCAACCTCATAAAAGTACTCAGGGCATTTGTTAAGACAAATGGCATAACAAGCCACTCATACAAACCTTCATTTGTCTTAAAGTTTGTCTTCCACTCATCACCTTCTCTCATTCCAATCTGGTGGTATCCACTTTTCAAATCTATTTTAGAAAATAAATTTTCTCCACTCAAATAGTCCATTAAATCATCCATTCTTGGTAAAGTAAATCTATACATGATGGTGATCTTGTTAATGGCTCTTGAGTTTGTACACATTCATCATCCTCCATCCTTCTCTGGACTCAATACAGTTGGTATTGCGCATGGAATTAAGCTCTCTTTGACCAAAACCTTGTCTAACAATTCCTGGACTTGGTTCTTCACTTCCTCATTCTCTTGAGGTGTCAATTTGTATGTTGATTTGTTTGGCAGACTTGCTCCTGGTATCAATTCAATATGGTGGCTGATACTTATGATGGGTGGAAATGAGTTAGGCAACTCATCCACCACTGTGTCAGCAAAATTATCCAACAATTCCTTAAATTCTTCAGGCAAATCATCCATCGAAGTACTTGTAAT
This sequence comes from Picea sitchensis, assembly GCA_010110895.2. NCBI lineage: Eukaryota > Viridiplantae > Streptophyta > Pinopsida > Pinales > Pinaceae > Picea > Picea sitchensis. The sequence continues at coordinate 91,104 of SNQJ01S0035719.1, forward strand.
GATAACTCTGGGTTTCCTCACCAAAACGAACTGCATCTCTTGTTCTTTCTTGACTTCTTTCAGGATTTCCTTCCCTCTCATGAGAAGTATGCTTGTGCTAAATTCCTCTTTCACTTTATTCTCCTCTATTGGCAGCAACATGTGTGTTCGACCATTCTTCTCCAAGGTGTATGTATTTTTCCTCCCATCATGAATGAAATTCCTGTCAAGCTACCATGGTCTTCCCAACAAAATATCTCATACATCCATGGGAATTACATCACATATAATTTCATCTCTATATCCTCCTATATTAAATTCAACCAAGCATTGTTTAGTAACCATTACCCGGTGTCCTTTCTGCAACCATGAGACTTTGTATGGATTCAGATGTGCAGTTGTCTCTAGCTCCAATTTCTCCACCATCTCTATGGATACTAAGTTATCAGTGCTCCCACTATCAATTATCACCTTGCATACTTTGTCTTTAGTCTTGCAAGCTATCCCAAAGAGACCGTTCCTTTGCACTGGCTTTTCAACTTCTGCCTCTGGTTTTAAGAGAAAATTTCTCAACATCAGGGATGTTCCATCCTCTGCTCCTTCTGCTTCAACATTCATTCTATGTGATTTTGAAATGTGATCTTCACCTCCTCCTTATTTCTTTTTCTCGGGACATTCCCAAGACATGTTCCCTGTCTTTCCATAGGCATAACATCTTACTTCTCCTCCTTTGCTTCTTCCTCTTCCTCTAGAAGAAATTATTCCACCACCCTGTCTTCCTCAGGAACTTCCTCCTCTTTCCGAGTGACTATGTGGTTTCTCAGTCTTGTCTTTACACTTATGTTCCTTGTCATGGGTAACTCCCTTGCCTTTGTTTGAGGCTGGGGTTTTACCTCTTCCTCTTTGTCTTTGTTTTCTAGCCAAATTCCCCTCTTCCTTCAGTGAAAACTGATAAGCATCCTCCATTGTCCTTACTGACATCATGCTGAGCTCATCCTGGATTTCATGCCTCATGCCATTTATATATCTGGTAACTTTTTCTTCATCTTCCTCCCTTTGTCCAGTTCTGTAGAACTCCTCTCTGTACTCCTTAACTGACATACTCTTCTGTCTCAGGTTCTGCAACTTCCTAAACAGATTGATATGATAATATTTGGGCATGAACTTAGCCTTCAGCTTGGCTACCATTCTGTCCCAATTCTTTATCTTATGCTTGCCTTTGCTTCTCCTCTCAGCCTGCAGTTTATCCCACCATAGTGTTGCATGTCCTTTTAGCCTGGTGACAACATGTTTCACCCTTTTCTCTTCATTGACATATTCATAGTCGAAATGTTTGTCCATGGATCTTATCCAATCCAACAGCTCTTCAACATCTAAATTTCTCTCATACATTGGGACCTCTATCTTGGCTATGGCTCCCAATCTAACAAATGATCTCAGCAAACTTTCTTCGGCAACATCCTCTTTGCATCTTCTTCAAATTCTACTTCTTCACTCTCTGCATCGCTGATGTCTCCAGCATCAGGTACTCGTCTCTGTGCTACCTCCATCGCCTCTAATCTTGCATGAAGTTCTCGCATTTCCCTTTCTACAACCCGATTGGCTAAAGGTGGTTCCACTCATCTCCTCGGTGGCATTGTGTCGATTGTTTGTCACACATAGAGTACAACTTCAAGTTCTTGTGTCTCCTCTCTTTTGCCTGCTATCTTCAAGAAAAACTTCATCTCTTATACCACTTGGTGCAGACCCCCTTCTCTCCTAAGGGTTGTGTGACCTCTTGGTTAGGATATTTGATTTTGGAGTTGAATGACCCTATGAAACCTTGTTGGTCTCATTCTGTGTTAACCACAATTCCTCTTGGCTCCCTACACAGGCTTCACGATACTTGCAACCTTCCCTTTCACGTTCCGCGAAATCTCAAAGTTGGTGTTAGCACCTTTTCTCTCGGCCCCTTATCAGATGTGACCTTGGGCGATGAAATCACACCTACGTGTGATTACGGGCACACTCAAGACTTTTTTGGTGTCAAACTACTTTTCGCCCCACAATTCACCCTGAGCCTCCATGTGTCTTTTCCCTAAAACCATGGTCTCGATTGCGGCCTACCCTCAATATCGTAAAGATCAAGCACTTTCTATCCCCGCAATGCGAGATGACTGTCGATCCCACGATCTTGACGATGCTTTTGAACAAACGATCGAGATCTATTTCTTGGGATCAATGGTTCAGACCTCCTTCTCCCACATTGACGACTGTGATCGATTCAAAATTCTGGACTTTGGAATTCTCAAATCTCAAACCTTGGTTTCCTTTGAAGGGTAATCTTTCGGATAGGAACATCTATGGACACCTGTCCTCACAATCAACAATATTGCCTTCACTTTGAGTGTTTGACCTTTCAACTCGGATCAACGGTGCTATGGCCTTCCTCTCGATCAATGGTTGAGATCTACTTCAGGTCTTCGGACTTCTGATATCTCAAATCTCAAACTTCGTCCTTTTCCAAATGGATTTTTTCCGAAGGCTGTGATCCACTGACGCATGTCCTCCTGATCTAACGATCGAGGATTACTTCAGGTGTTTACCTGGAGTACATGGGTTTATGCCATGTATCTCTTAGATATGACGGTTATGAATCACTTCGGGCCTTTACCGGGAGTCCACAGATTCATGCCATGTCTCTTGTAGATCTGTTGGCCCAGATTCACTTCGGGTCTTCAGGATTCGGCAATCTCAGTTCTCAAACTGAAACCCCACTACAATTCTCCCAGAGCTCGTTGTTACACATAAAAAATACTCACTTCGATAGTGTCGCAAGGGTCGTCATTACAAGTGTCGCAAGTGTCGCATTTTGCTTACAAGTGTCGCAAGTGTCAAGGAAAGCATACTGCCATGATGCCTATGTCATGCCTATAATGACATGAGAAAGACACTTGAAACACCTAAAACATTTGATTTGGAAGAAGAGAAATGAGTCAACAGGCTTATGAACCTCTTGCCATCTGAAAGCACCCAAAAAACTGAGTTTTTGGAGGAGAGCGCTCCCCTATACCTCTCTCAGGAGTGTTGGCACTCCCCTATAATCTATCAGGGAGCATTATACCACTCATATACCCTTTTTTAGGAGCGCTCCTACTCTCAGGGGTGCTGGCACTCCCCTATACATTACTAGGGAGTGTTATAACGCTCTGAGTGCCCTTTTGAGGGAGCGCTACCTATTCTAGGTAGCAGTTGATTTGTTGAGAAGAATGGGGGAAGGATCTTTTCACTCTTAGAAGGAAGTTGGATTCGAATCCTCAATAAAGCCATGATCTTAGGGCAGATCCCTAACTGAAGGAGGAAAATCCTCAACTCACCCCAAAGATATCTCAAGTTGTTGAGCCTCTCCAAGGCTATATAAGCAAGCTTTCTCATGGTGAAAGGGGAGATGGATGGAGAATCATACCAAACTTATGATCTCATAAGTGATACATAGTGAAGTGGAGGCTAATCAGTGAAGCTATTGTCATTCAGACTATGGATATTTCGAGCAAGGGTTAGGCAAGGAGAACTTGACGAAACTGCTACATTCCATCTATGGCTGTAAGTAATGTTTTGTCCTTCTTAATGCAATATGCTTGGCCTGTTTCTTTCTAATTTGTGTTTGACATTACATGAATTTGTCTCTAAGTAGATAGGTCTTCTTCAAACTAATCTCGATAGAATAGGAAGTGGTTGTACTTTTTTTTTCTACAGGGCTTATCGAGGAGCTCAAGATTGGAGTTCAACTCAGAGCATGCAAAGACAAACACCGGTAAAAGGTACGTCTTTCCTCCTTCCTCTTCATGCATTACTTTGTGTAGGTATAAAAGGAAGTCAGTGACCATGATAAGCACTTTTTGTCTTAGAGTTAAGAATCTATCTCTTTGAGGAGATCTACCTGTCCGCAGGAAGATTTTCCTTCAACAGAAACTGGCGACTCCACTGGGGAATTGAATCAAAACTTTTGGTTTTGATTTTTCCTCATAGAACTTGTCTTACCCTTTGTTTTCAGACCTTGTTCACCCCATTTGTTTGATTTCTTATGCTGTTTGACTCTTTACCCCATCACATTCAGCTTGACTGTCAAAATTTGACTGAAATTTTTGGGTTTTTGGACATTTTTATGAGTTTTTTAAGCCTAGCGCCCCTGTGCCCATGTTAGCAGAGCACCAACACTCCCTAAAGGTGCTGGACAGAGCTTTATAATGCCCTGGTATCCCTTACAACAGAGCGCCAACCCCTTTTTGCACAAAATCTTTTAAAAAATTGCATTTGTTTGAAGTCCCGACCCTGTTTTTTCACTTGCTGAGATTCTTTGTGATGCAATGCTTATTCCTACTAAACTTTGACATCTGTCCTTCTAAGAAATAAGCACTTTGTTGTTCAGAGTTGGTGGCCTTCTTCATTATTTTTTGAGTTTTTGCTGTTGAGAGCTTGTAATCAATCCACTGCTTTCTTCTCTCCTATCCGACTGAGCGGGAACTCTAGTGAAGGGCATCAAAAATCTGTGAATTATCTTGTTTGGTTCTTTGAGGCCATTGTTCTTCAACATCTCTCTTTTGTGTGAATTGTTTGATTTTGCTTTGTTATCTTTTGTCTTTTGTTTGCTTCTTGTTCCAATCATAGCAAGAGGGTGTGTGTCATGTGTGCGACATGTGATCATACTTGTCTGAATCTCCTTTATCTGAAAGGATAGTTGGTAGGAGAAGATTTTTTGCATTGAATTAGTCATCATTCACATACAAATGACAAAGATACATTTCAGTGCTTGATTTTCATATTAGAAGGCGTTTTTAAAAATGTCTTAGCATTGCATTGGATTCGATTGAAAACCGATTGATTGAAGACGTTTCATATTAGTGTTTGAAAGTGAAAACGACTCCTTCTCTTTCCCTTAAATAGGTGTTCATTGAAAATAAATGATTTCTTATCATCTTTCATGCATCTTTTTGGGAATTGAGTCCTCATTCCATCAATTTCACTTTCGCGCACCCTTTGAGTAAAGAACAACTGTAAAAGGAATGCTAATTAAATTTTTTCTAGAACATTTTTGTTTTTAGGATCTTCCACCAACAGTAGACTAGGGTTAGCACTTTGGATTAGGCTGTGAGTACAACTCTCCAAAGTTTTCAAAAAAAACATTAGCATCCTAAGCTAGGGAGAGTCAAATCCAATTGTCGTATTGGTTTTCTGGGATCCCCCTCTCACACAGGGGTTACGCACGAGGTCGAATTCGGGCGAATTACGGAGATTATCCCTCCGTGGTTCAACTGTTTGTAGTGGTTGGATCGTATATTGGGGGTCACTGGAAGGTATACCCACGATTATGTGTGGGAGCCTCTCGGGTTGATTTCGAACTTGTTATCCTGCCCATACGTTTCGGATCGGACTGTCGACTGTACCCGCCCAGGGACTCACTGCGAATTGGTGTCTTTAGTGGACATGATCTTTAGGTACTTACACAAGGTGACGGTGAAGGGAAGTCTCACTGTACCTAGAACAAACATTGGTCAAACTCACTCGGGCTCCTTGGAGGGTAAATCCACAATTACTGCGTGGAAGCTTGCACTAAGGTGAAAGTTCGTTAAGCAGGTCACCATTGTAACTGTTCCACCATATCCCATCCCCTTATCGACTTGATCACGCGACGTTGGATTTCATCACCAACTAGTACGATCATCGAGAGAAGTTTTGTCTGCTTGGTTGATTCCTAGATTTTATTAGTGCATGCTGTTTCTTTTTGTTAGTTGGCCCTAGATTTTTAGTGTGTTCTGTTATTCTCCACAATTGAGCCCGTAGACGATAAAGGTCTTCGCCGATCACATAGGATGCAAGGGCTGCCTCCGGAAGGCTATCAACCCTTACCTCCTAACCCTCCAAAAGACAACTATCGTAGAGAGGTAGAAAATCAATCTGACGTTGCAAGTGCTATTGCTCCTCCATTAGGTAACTCAGAAGGCGCTTTGGTCATGGTTGAAAATCCCACTACATTTATGTCGGTAACCCCTCTCGAACCACTTTTGGTTCGTTTAGACTCCCTTGGGAACGTCATAGACGAAGAGATCCCACAATTACCAGAGAGGATCTTTACCGAAACACATATGGGATCCATAGAACCAATCTTTGGTGATGAGTATAGGACTCCTGTTCGTCCTAGCACCGCAATAGAAACCAATCCCACACCTGCTCGTTCTGTATGGAGGACTTCATCAAGATGCGATCTCTATTAACATTTCGAATCTATTCGACAACCCTTTCATCCTCTTGACCCTCCTAGTGAAACAGGACCATCCGGTCAAACCATGAATCACCCAGTTGATCAGGTTATTAACCCTACTGTCACACCAGCACAATTCCATCCTAATGCTAGACTCATCACCTCTACTCATCTCCAAAGCACTTCAATCTCTACCCATGTTTCTACAAGATTTGACTCTACAGATCCACATGTTCCACATGATCTTGCTGGGACATCTTTTCACCCGAGAACGTAGACCCCTGCTGGCCAAACACAACTGGTTGGAGGGAAACCACCATCCAATGAACCTTTCCCTCCTGGAGGACTACCTTTCCATGGCAGGCCTACCCCTCCCGGGGGACAACCCATGTTTCATACTACTCCTGGAGGGCAACCTCCATTTTCCAATCACACCTCGGTCGTAAATCCACCACTTGTAGGGGGGAAACCCTCGTTTGCTGGAAACCCTTCACAATCCTGGGGATTATCTTCAGGAGGAATTTTTACCCAACCCCACGTTGGGGGGCACTTGTATAATAACCCACCAGGAGGAGTATCCAATCCTGTCCCCTCCGGAACATCTTACGGGCAATCTTATCCGGGCGGCATCCCAAACACCACCTGGAGTTCTCCAGGACCACAGTCTTATCCTCCTCATGGGCCTCATGTGTATCCGTCTCTGGGATCTACTCCTTACCATTCTCAAGGGAAAAATGTTTATCCTCCTCACGGGAAAATAAATCACCCGGCCTATAATGTTTAGAACCCACCGGGTTATGCCAATGTTTCTCATGCACCATCGAATCCTTCTTATTCTAGCCACCAACAACCGTATGTAGGAGGACCTATTGGTTACAACTATCCACCTAACCTAGTCTATGGTCCTACTGGTGTTCCTATGTCACACCAGTATCATTCACAAATTAACCGACAACTACCTTTCCTTGCGACTCTGGATCTCCCAGACTTGTCTCGGTTAACTAATGATCCTATTTCTCATTCACCGGTTTGGCCAGTCATTCCATCTAAACTTCCTTTTGATATTCCAAAATTTGACGGAAACCCTGGCGAAGATCCGAAAACCCATGTGATGACTTTCCATTTGTGGTGTTCATCAAACTCCCTCATGGATGATTCTATACGTTTGCATCTTTTCCAGTGAACGCTTACCGGTTCAGTAGAAAAGTGGTATATTGAACTACCACGTGCTTCTTTTCATGATTTCAATTCCCTTGCCATGTCTTTCCTCACACACTTTCAACTGCCTATCCACTACGAGACAAGTACTAAATTCTTGACCCCCCTTCATCAAACTAACTCCGTGCATATCTCTGACCATATTCATGAGTGGAGGCGATGACGAAGGATGATCAAGGCAGTCATTCTTGACATATTATTGGCGGAATGGTTTACTAAATCACTGTTACCCCCAATTTCTCGCGATGTCGCTATGGGTGGTACGGTCACAGAGGAACAAGCCATTGCTCGGGCTTAGTATTTAGATTTGGTTTATTCCCAATTTGGTACTTTGTATGATTTTCTTCTGAATGCTGCTCGAGCTAATACCGATCCTAATAAGCCATCATCCTCATCTCATGCGGATGGTGTTATCAGTTCCGTCAAAACTCAATCTTTTTCCAAATCAAATACACCCTCCTCTACCTCCCCCCAAACTCAGATCTCCGAGGTGAATGCAATTCAATATACCCCTTCACAACAATCCGGAGGTAAGAAGAAGACAAAGAATAAATCAAAAAATAATAATGAACAAACAAAAAATCAAGCTCAACCACCTACTATCGAAAAGAAACCACAACGGAAACTGAAATTCCCATGTATCATTTGTGGTGACGATCACTACACTCGATATTGTCCACTTCGCAATGAAGTGGCCAAAATTTTCCAAGGAAAGTCACAACCCGCTGTGCTCACTCAGCCTTTTCCAGAGCAACAATCCATGGTTGCTCAAACCCCCTCTCCTGGGGGTAGTTCTAGCGATCCTCATGATGAGGCCTCATCGAGTGCACATATTTATATGTTTAATGGGATCAATTTGACCACTCACTCTAAGACATATGACACACCAGGTAACCCTGACAAAGGAAAAGACACTAACGGTATCGGTACTTTACCGGATCCATCATCATCCTCTGTTAGTCTTCCATCGGTTAATCCTCCGTCTGGACCACTTCAGATTGAGAAACCCACATTCGACTCTATCTTACGCCCTCCTAAGAGCACTATCCGCAAAGCTACCTTTAATCCTAGTTCACGAGCTGCCCATAACTACAACATTGTTGAAGATTTGGCTCAAGCACCGTGTGCTATGTCTGCGTTAGAAGTTCTACAGCACTGCCCCAGTCAATGTAGAATGCTCTTGGCCGCTCTTGGCGCTGTTGATCCTGATTCATCCAATCAGATCATGTTTAACCTGGACAATTATGCGTCTCGACTCTCCCACCAACTTGCTTTCCAAGTTGATGTTTTTGTTCATAGTCAACAAATCCATCGAACTATTATAGATGAGGGAGCCTCGACTTGTGTCATGTCTTTGGCGTGTTGGAAAGGCTTAAAATCACCAGCACTCAACAAATCCCCAACGACGTTACGCGCCTTCGATGGGCAAGGTTTTCATCCCCATGGGATTTTACAGTCCCTGCCCATCCAATTGGGTGGCAAAACTGTTATTGTTGATGTCTAGGTGGTCGATGCTCCCCTTGATTACAACTTGTTACTTGGAAGAAGTTGGTTTTATGCTATGAATGTCGTTGCCTTGTCAGTTTTTCAATGTGTCCAATTTCCTCATCAGGGCAAAATTGTCACTGTCGATCAATTGGATTTCTGCACGACCGATGCTCACGTTCCCGCTACCAACAATATTCCTTTCTTGGGAGACCACAAGATCACGTATGAAAGCGTTGGTGTTGGCTTACTGAAATATTCTAGACTCATGGGTACCTTCCCTACACCACTTCCACTGACTACACATCATATTGCCACTGTCAATATGATTTCGACCGCGTCTTATCAATCTTTGGAATCATTTGACCCTTGGATTGTACCTCGTTCGTTGGAATTCGATGCACTAGGTGACACCGTGCCACTTAGTCCAACCGAAATGTCATACGTTTCTACCCAATCCGATTCTCCCTCGTTAGATGACCAACATCTATTGGCGACTGATGTTTCCTCAATGCAATCACGGTTGAGTTCCTTGTCGTCTGCAATCGACTGCATTTCCCCAATTTTTCCTTCTGATGAATCTATTCTGGAAATGTTTTGCATTGAAAAGTTACCTTGGGATAATAATTGTCACCGATCTTCTTTTCTTTCCCCTTGTGAAGAAATTTGGGAAGATATACACTCTATCTCCCCTCTTGGTGTTGATTTTTCATCATCTCCGATGATTTCACCTTCCGACGATTTGGATCCAGTAGTGGACATGGTGATTTATTCGGTAGGATTATTGGAGCTTGATCTCCTTACTCCTATCGCGACCCTCGACATGTGCCCCTTCTCGAGTGATTATCTTCCATCCAGTGAATATCTCTTGGAGGCCATGACCAAGTTTTGTCCTTTGACATGGTATCCTTCCATAACGTTCTTCTCTTGGAAGCCATGATCAAGAAGCAGCCACGAGCATAGTTTCTCTTCTCTGTGGCAAGCTCGTTAAAAAATGAAACGGAGGCTTGCGCATAGTTCTTTTCCTGTGTCAAGATCGTTAAAAAATGAAACAGTCATCTCTCTTGAACCTTCTTTTCATCCACCCCTCTCCTTTTTCTCATCTACTAGAGAAATTGGTGATGACCATAGAGCCAGTGAATGAATTGAAGCTTGGAGGGCATGTCTCCAGCCTTTGATGATCTTTCTAGAGTTAAGCCACCAGATTTCATGCTGGGGGCATATCGAGCTTAGTCTTTGTTCTTTCTCATGCTCGTAAATACATGAGAATGCATCTAGGTAGAATTTTGTCTCTTTTTCGGACCTGTATGGATACATGAAAAAGGAACCCCCTGGAGTCTCCTTTAATCTCTTTTCAGACTCTCTAAACATGAAAAGATTGTCGAGTGATCTTGCTTCCTTTCCCACTCATTAAAAGGTCTGAAAGGGCATCTTTCGAGTGATAATTTATCTCTTTTTCGGCCTCATGAGACTAACATTACGAAAATGGAAAACATTGGAGTCATCTTTAAGTTCTTTTCAGACTCTCTAAACATGAAAAGATTGCTGAGCGATCTTGTTATTTTCATGCTCGTTAAAGTATTTGAAGAAAACGTCTATCGAGCGATAGTTTATCTCTTTTTTGGTCTCGACAGACTACTTTACGAAAAAGGAACTGAGAGATTTCTATTTTAAGTGTTTTTCCAGACTCTATAATCATGAAAAACCTTCGAGTTTTTTGTCTTTGGACTCGCTAAAACAAACATCGATAGGCCCATACGGGACCGAACCCTTACTTCTTCCAGTTCGTTAAACAAAGGAAGAGGAACTTACCGAAGGTGAGTTTTATCGAGCATGTGTTATCCTCCTCGAGCTCGTTAAATTAAAAAGAGGTACTCGTCTATCTGGATGGGGGAAAAAATTGAAAGAAGCAAGCCAAGCAGTTTTTGAGAACATTACCAGTACCTCTTAGAGTCGTCCTTGAACATGGAACCTTGTCTTTGCACACATCTTAATCCACTAAACCTCTGCACTGAACCAATCGTCTGAGTTTTTCTTACTCCTTTGGGTCACCTGATGAAAGTCACAATATCCATTGCATCATTGTGCTTTGGTCCATGTCATGTTTCTGCCGTTGTGCCTCAGTGTTCAAGGGAAGTATCCGCCTCGAGAGTCAACCATCACAAATATCTTGTCTCAATACCTGTGTCATTCCATGTTCATTTGATCTACCAATTACATCTCTGTGTCCGTTTCATGTCGTTGATGGGGGATACATCAAGGCCCTCCTTCGATGAGTCTATTCCTATCGACTTCAACACATTATCCAGGAACTAGACTTAGAAAGCAATTAGTACTTTGGGACCTGCATGCCTCAATGGCAGGCCTCCTCACATTCAATAGTGGGTTTACATCATTGACCTCTGATCGGATGATTCCACGGATGTTCGACTTCAACTCATCCATTTAGATTCGTTGGAATGTACTAGAGTACCTTGGGAATTATTGACATTAATGGTGATCTCTCTCGTGCTTGTTAACGATTTACATCATTGACCGGTAATCAAGTGGTTTCTGCCATGTTCGACATCAGGACATCTATTCACATGGTTAGAATCATACTACATCGGTATCGGTAAGAAGACCCTGGGTTGAGTGATCACTCTGATATGTACTTTGCCCAGGTTGCAATGGAGTTTCTCTTGAACAATGACACATATATTGTTAC
>SNQJ01S0035719.1:103539-118309 GCA_010110895.2 Picea sitchensis
ATTTGTTGAGAAGAATGGGGGAAGGATCTTTTCACTCTTAGAAGGCAGTTGGATTCGAATCCTCAATCAAGCCATGATCTTAGGGCAGATCCCTAACTGAAGGAGGAAAATCCTCAACTCACCCCAAAGATATCTCAAGTTGTTGAGCCTCTCCAAGGCTATATAATCAAGCTTTCTCATGGTGAAAGGGGAGATGGATGGAGAATCATACCAAAATTATGATATCATAAGTGATACACAGTGAAGTGGAGGCTAATCAATGAAGCTATCATCATTCAGACTGTGGAGATTTCGAGCAAGGGTTAGGCAAGGAGAACTTGACGAAACTGCTACATTCCATCTATGGCTATAAGTAACGTTTTGTCCTCATTAATGTAATATGCTTGGCCTGTTTCTTTCTAATTTGTGTTTGACATTACATGAATTTGTCTCTAAGTAGATAGGTTTTCTTTGAACTAATTTCGATATAATAGGAAGTGGTTGTACTTTGTTTGTCTACAGGGCTTATCGAGGAGCTCAAGATTGGAGTTCAACTCGGAGCGTGAAGGGACAAACACCTGTAAAAGGTACATCTTTCCTCCTTCCTCTTCATGCATTAGTTTGTGTAGGTCTAAAAGAAAGTCAGTGACCATGATAAGCACTTTCTGTCTTAGAGTTAAGAATCTATCTCTTTGAGGAGATCTACTTGTCCACAGGAAGATTTTCCTTCAATAGTCGTGATCTGCTGACAAGTGTCCACTTACAGATTGACGACTCTCAGCTATTCGGATCTTCGGGCTTTGGGTGTTTCAATGCTTCACCTTTGCCTTCCTCTATATCTCACGACCCACCGACACATACCCTTCTAGATCTAACGGTCCAGATTCGCTTCGGTTCTCCGACTCTTCGTGCTTCGGGAATCTCAAGTTTCAACTTGCTTCATCCTAAACTCAAGATATTTGACAGATCAGATTCACTTGATCGATATGATGCCTAAGTTTCAATTCAGATGATCTGACAGCTCAGGTCTTCTTCGGATGATCGAATGAATGAGATTTGAATTTGGCTTTTTGACTCTTCAGGCTTCGAAAATCTCAATTCTCAAACCTTCATGAGTTCTCTCTCTTGTGTGTGAAAACTGTTAAATCTCATGCACCTTGTTCTGATCATATGGTTTTTGATCCTTTGCACTGTGATCCAACGACCACTGTTGCTCCTCCTCTTGAGCTTCTGATTTCTTTCGAATCAGAATATTTTCTAGGTCTTCAAGGTCTTCACCTTTGAGCCTCCTACGATTCAGTGTCTCGGAACTCGACTACACTTATGAGAAGTGTTATCCCTCCTGAGCTTGGCCTTCGTGAAGGTTTCAACTTCCTGCGTACTCCTTTTGTTTTAGGGATTTTCGATAACTTAGATCCGAAGGATTTATTGAAAATAAATTATTCTCGTCCTCCTGGCATTCTCCTCTTTCTCGATGCACACTTTGCAACAGATTCTTACGCAAGGTTTGAGTTCTTGCGGATGATTGTGCATGCCTTGTAGCTGTCACCTTGCAGTCCTTGCAAAGGGGAAAGTTTCGTGCTATCTCTTCTGAGCTTCGGAACCAAAACAGATCCCGTCAATGCACTCCCTGCGTTTTGTGTGCACACCTTGCACTGATTAGACATAAGAGAAACAATTGAAACTTATACTAACATTCACAGTTCCATCTACTCATAACGAAATTCATTCATTCATGAAAACACAATAACAGAGAATTACAAACATTGTCCACACCATTCATTGGGTCAATTTTCCTCTATTATCTTCATTCAAAAGTAAAAGTGGCTACAACTATAATCAAAACAACAACTAAAATTCATAAATCACCTACTAACTTGCAACAACCTCATTTGGGCATACAAAACCTCTATTTATCTCAGAGGGTCCTTAAGGTTCCCCCTGACTACTTGTCTACTCCAAAACCTAACCTAATGACTATCTTAGTTCAGTCATATTCCAGAGCAGGAGTGAAAACTCACACTTCACTCGTGATCATTCAAACGTGCTTCAAAATGTTTCCCTACGCTGAGTTCAGGCGTGCTTCAAAATATTCGCCGTGACTGCCAGTGTTGAGATTCCAAAAATATTCCCAGGCGTTAAGTGGTCTTTCTCTGCGTGCTCGCTAATGATGCTCCTGCATCACCCTCTCTCCTACCCTCTCCTTCCGTCTCCCCCCATGCATCACTGCCTTATTTTTCCCAAGAAGGTTCTCGACCTCCACTTTTATTCCTTTTTTCAATAGGAATGTTGGCGCTACGCGCAGTTGTAAGACCCTAGGTTTGAGTTATCTTTGACCAACAAAACCCTTTAGACATCGGCCCTTTTTGCATCACCTACATGGAAAATGAAGTCTCACCTGAGGTATCTATTAGGACTACAAGAACCAAGTTTATGTAATGGAGAGGGAATGGGAGGTTATTATTCCACTCATTCTTAATTCTCTGTTCTGTGCACGTTATTTTTCAAGTGCTCTTATTGTATTACTTAGTGAATATCAAATTCATATTACCATTATATTCCCAATTATTTCATAAACTCATAACTATAACAGTCATAACTATTACACCATGAATACACATAAGACAAATCTACTCTAATATACATCCAAATATATTCCATAAATAATCACACAAAATACATTTAACATGGTTCACCCAACTCTGGGCTATGTCCACAACAACTGGATTATTTATTATGCAGTTGGTAATTGCCTTAGGCTTGTGCACTATGCTTACAAAGATACATCATGGTTGTCTTTCTCTTTCTCCTAGCCTAGCCACTCCATAGTGCAATCCTTTCTCTCTCTCTCTCTCTGAATCATCTCCTTAATATTCATACATAGACTATCTCCTTAATATTGAAAACAAGAGGAACCCCAACTCTCCCAATCCATTACATATTTATACATAAAATAGAGGGCTTAAAACCCCCTTTTGTTCATCCCAAAACCCTATTACAATGCATGATTGCTCCAGTTAATTGGTTGTTTGAGCTGCTTTCACCTAATTTTTGGTATGCATGCTGCTTTCTTCTATCCTTCCTACTTTTGCACGTCCTTCTATATTTAGAACATCAAGTTGTCATCATTAATTTTCATTCTCTTTATTCTCTATCTTTCTTCTGTACTTTATTCTTGTTTTCTTTATTCCTATGTTTTATTCCTCTATCTTATTCCTTTTTTTTATTCCTTTGTCTGCACACTGTCCTCTTGGATGCGCCTCAACTGCAAATTGTCCTCCTGGATGTGCCTCAACTATGCAATCCCTAGTATTCCTTCTTCGTCTGCATACTTCTTCTACACTTACGATTATTATCAAAATTGTATCCAAAACTGCCTATCCAATAGGCCCCCAACACTCACATGTGACTCATCCCGAGCCACTCAGGCCTGTTTTTTGCTCCTCCATGCCTCAATGAAATTATGTGAAGATTCATTTTCTACCTCCACTTATTTGAGCATTGTTGCCTCTATTTCTATTATCTCTTCAACCCCCTATGCAGTCAAGGCTGTTAGTTTCTCTTCTGCTTCTTGAGCTACTTGTTTTTTCTTTCCATGTGCAGTGGCTAATTCACCTATCACCCTCACTGCTTCTTCCTACAGTGGTCCTAAATGATGGTGAAGGATATTTTGTTGATCCCTCATCTTCTCCACTTCCATGTATGATTGTCGTTGTGCCAAAATGGCTATCATACATTCGGTTGGTGGAAGTGTAGTTATTGTCTCTGAAGCTTGTTGTGTCTTTTCATGTTCTTCTCTTAATTTGGTCTCCACAACCTTCATCTCGGGATATTCCACCAAGTATGTCCATATCCACGCACTCTCCTCATATATTTTTGTGCATTATTCTTCCACTCTCTTTATGTTGGCGATTGTTGTCATCACCATTCTCTCCTTCCCTGCTCTTACTTTTGGTGGTGTGTCTAGCGCACTATGCAATTGTAGGTAGTTTATCTGCAATTAGAATCCTTTGATGGCTTCACCTATCTTCAATACTTGTTCTTCCATAGTATATTCTACTACTATGGGAACTTCCACAATTGCCTTATATAATTTCTAGACAACTGCTTGTGTTCTCTGCACCATAAGTTCGACTTCCTCCTTTTACTTGAGGGATTTCTTTACCCTTTCCTTGACCTCATTCTTGTCTTTCATGACTTCCTCCACTTAGCCTTCAAATTCATTATATTTCTAGAGCACAATGTCATATTGTTGCTACAGTTGAGCCCTTTCGTCCATTATTTTCATCAGCTCCTGCTGCACTTCATCTCCTCGACTATTAATCTCTTGCAACAGGGATATTTGCAAGTATTGTAATATCTGTATCAATTTCCTTGATACCACTAGGTTCATATGTCCTAGTGCGTTCACATGTTCTTGTAATTCATCCATTGTAAATTCAAGTGCATCTATCTCAATCTAGAGTGTTCTATTCCCGACTGCTAATTGGGTTAAGACTGGATGCACACTCGCTGCTTCCTTCCCTGGAATTATGGATGGTCCTCCCTCGGTCCTCTACTCCTTCCAAGAGTTGTTGGATTGATTCCAACTGATCCTGCACTCTTTGTTATTTCTCTTCTTTATTATTGGTTTCTTCATGTTAGGCGCAGGTCGATTTTCAGGAAAAGTCCATTTTTGGAAAGTGAATTGTAATTTGGAAAAATACAGCTGGCAGGAAAAGAAACACGTGCAGGGAAATGATGCATGCAAAGGAGGAAATCATGCAAGGTGTGCATGAAGGAAAACCTAACCATGCTAGGGTAATTTTTATTATAAGAGATTGTAGCGACTGATAAGTTGTAAATTAGTATAAATAAGTACCTAGGAGGTCTAGGTCGGGGGTCCTAAACTTTGTTTTGTTTGGTTAGAAGAAATACTGTAAGATATGGTATAATTTTGTAATTTGTTGAGTTTTAAGAGAGTCGAGTGGTTAGATATTGAGGGTTAGATCACAGATTGAGGAGCCTGGTGTGATCTAGTCAGCTTCATAGAGGATTGTGGAACCCGTTTTGTGAATGTATGATCGAAATTGTAGTGCATGCGGCACCATATTTTGTAGAAATCTTAATAAAAGAGCATAAGAAGCCAAATCTTTGTGGATGTATCCCAGGAGGGTGTGAACCAGAATAAAAACAATGTTATGTGTTGTGTTTATTACATATTTGCCTTCTGTCAATAGTTAGATGATGAATGGATGAATGAATGATTTAGTTAGATTTGTCACATGTTAGATATGTTAGAATGCATGCATGGACTTAGTAGATGAATGAATCTTAAGAACAATAAAAGGAACAACCATATCGAGGCCTAAGAAGATGAAATTAAACCCCAGATCCCCACTCTGTCCCATACTGCAAGCATCTGAGCATTGTTGTCACCCATAGAACTATCTTGGGTGAGGCTACGCAATACACTCTATGTGTTGTGTTTCCTTCTGGTTCCCTAAGAGGGACGATAGTTTTAGAGGGTTTTGTTGGAAAAAATTTCAGATTTGAACATGGGTCAACCCAGAAGTAGAAAGAAAGATCAATAACCAACAAATGGTTCCATTTTCGGTTGGAATTGCATGGGATTGAGTGAGTGGGATCCATGAAAGAATTGCACAGACAATGAAGGTATAAAAAGGAATGTTCAGACCATGGAATCCAATGAAGGTGGATATTGAAAGATGGTTGAAAATAAAGGATATTGAGTTTGTGCAGAACAATAACAGAAACCCTAAATTAAAACCACACAAATATCTGGACAAGTACGTGTTTAGCGAATTGCATGAGGCATGTTTATGTGATTTCCCGCATGTGTTGCGAGAGTGGCTATTGAGGTTGAAAGAAAACCACCCTACAAATCGAATTACACACCTCGAGTGGAATCCTGTGGAGATCATGTAGTTACAACAAGTTAACAAAAAATTCACGCACGTAGTAGATTTCTGGCTAGACAATATTGTTGCATGGTTTATCACAGAATTTGCAGCAGATACCGCAAAGTCAAGATAAACCCTGATAAATCATTTGCAAGAGTTTCTAAAGGGACCCAAAGGTAGGTATATCAGATAGTTGTATACTTCAATTAATATCTTACTATATAAAAAAGGTGCAATGACTATGGCAGCAGGCATTTAAACTTCCTTGCATACATGGGTGAAGGGGGAAGCACTGATAGAAGATGGAAGAATGGAGAAAGGGAAGGATAAGGGAAAGAAGGAGGAGGCCATGGAACTAATCATGATGAAGGAAGATCAGATCAAACAGATTAAAGAAACAGATGGAAAGATGCACAGTGGATTACCCTACCAATATAAGATGAATAATAAGAAGAGAACCATAGCAGATAGAGAGGGCTTGGCAAGTGATGAAGAAGAGGTAGAGGGTCTATGGGATATGGAGTAGATTGAGGAAATTCTATGCAAAAATATGAAAGGAAGACAAGAGGTCCAAGAGTAGGAAAAGAAAGCATAACTCCTATCCATTTCAGTGTCAGTGTGGAACCCATAACCCCATGTGCGACTAGTACACCAGAAAGAACACCACCATTTAGACAACTAAATCTTAGTGGAAAGAAGACAACAGGAAGTACATCCAAACTAGGAACAACAAATGGAGAAGTTAGTTCAGGAAGTAGCAGTCAAATGTCTACACCGTGCAAAGGTAGTAATTCACCACAAATCAAGATGGCAGGACATGATTCCACCATTAGGTTACTAGAATTTAGGGGAGAGGCATCCCAGGACCCTAAAAATAATTTGTTCATCTGCGAGAAGATCTGGGAAGAAAAATAGATAACATATGAGGATACAAAACTTATGCAGTTAGATATCACGCTAAGAGACCGCGCACTGGATTGGTACATGAGACTAGTTGTAAACAGTCCACCAGGAACAACAAGGATGATTGCAAATGTCAAGAAGCTACTGATAAATGAATTTTAGAAGCCTAGTTCAGAAGATCAGTACATGAATGAGATGATTGAAATCACACATAAACCAAGTGAGTCTGTGTGGGAGAATGATTATAGGTTCAAACGAATGGAGGGTAAGTTGAAGTATGTCATGACTGATATGCAACATAGACATCTCTTTTTGAATTCAATGCTACCACATCTGAAATACCCTTTGAGGCAGCAAAAGTTTCAAACTCAGGTAGAGGATCTGCAGGAAGCCTTGCAGTTGGAAGAGAACCAGTATTAGAAGACATATCCAAAAATACAGGAGCTGAAGGAGGATCTAAATAACCTCACATTTTAATTGAACCAGAATAAGGGTAAAGAGAAAAGATAAGTTGTTTGGTGTACCACATGCAAGACAAAAGGACACCATAAGAATGAATTCCCAACTTTTGCACAGTACATGGAAATAGGGCTAGCAAACCATTTTCCAACAGGAGGACCATGGTGCGAGATATGTAAAACACATGGGCATGATCCATATAATTTTCCAATGATGCAGAAGTACCAACAAATACCCAAGAATTCATACTAGAATTTTTGCAAATCAGTGGGTCATGATGACAAAGATTGTAGGACAATGGACTTGATGAGGGAAATAACTTTGGATACATATAGGGTGCATGTAGAAATGATGACAGGGTAAGATGCACCACTGTTGAACCAGGTACCACCTCCATATAATAATGCACAACAATAATACAACACTTCGCAGCCTTAGTATAACCCCACGCAGTATAATCAGGTTCCTCAGTACAATGCACCACGAGGAGATTGAACTGTCTACAAAGGTGGAGGAAGAGGTAGAGGAGGATTTGGAAGAGGTAGAGTTCCAATAGCATGCCACAATTTCCAACATCCAAGACATTATGCAAGGGAATGCCCACTTCCACCTGCGACATGTATGTATTATCGCACGACAGACCATGACACAGAAGACTGTCTGACATTATTGGGGAAGATCTAGGATAAGAGGAATCATAACAATCAGAATGTTCAGTGGATATCTAAAGAATCCAAGGATGATGGAAGAAATATTAACACAGTCACGCGTAAAGGATCTAAGACAGGACCTGACGTAGTAAGACAAGACCTAGCGCAACACCAATGGGTGAAGAAGAATAATAAACCACATAAACAATTTGATGGATGGAACGAAAATGAGACATTCAAGGAGGCCAGAAAAGAGTTCCTTAAACAATATGTTGTGTCTACATCAACTGCGCATCATACTCAAAATGTACCAATGTATGAGATTCCTTTATAAATGGATCACACCAGTGAAGCACCACCTTTAGTGAAAGTAAGTACGATAAAGAATTTACTGCAATCCTCTGTCAAACCATTGAACGATCCATAATTTGTTAAAGTTTTGAAAAATATGATAGAACGATGTAACACAAAGGTAGAGGGGAAGTTAGAGTAGAAAAAATTCAATCACCTCCATATAAGAAGGAGGACAAGTAGGGAATTCACACTGAATGCTAACATTGGATATTTCAATATGGGGGATATCATACTGGATTTAGGGTCTGAGGTAAATTTGTTACCTAAGAAGACATGGCAGTGTATAGGAGAGCCCACACTAGGATATTCACCTATACATTTGAAGTTATCAAACCAACACCAAGTTATACCAATTGGAAGGCTTAAGGGTGTGACAATAGATCTAGATGGAGTGTGCACTAAGGCATACTTTGAAGTGATAGAGATAGTAGATGGTACAACACCTTATCTAGAATTACTTGGACTAGATTGGGAATTTGATAACCATGAAATAATAAACTTGAAGACAAGGAAGATGACATTTGAATCAAGAGAATACATAGTTATTGGGCCATTAGACCCTTCAAAAGGGGAAAGGTTTGTAGAACCAACTTGTCTCGATTTGGAAGAGATAAACCAGTTGTACAAAACCATCGCGCACGAAGAAGAATATATTAACCCAACTACATATGGGGTACTCAGTTGGAGGAGCATCACATCATGTGCTTCTAACTCAGATATGGGTTTGGAGAATTTCCAACAAAGATTACATGAAGTTTCTACAAGAAGGTGCACAAGAATAGACCGTGCAGTAAGATGGGTGGGTACATAGATGAGAGAACCCCCCAGTTTTCATGGCATAAATTATTTAGAAGAATTCCTAAAAAACTATGAAGACGAAGTAATGGAAAATTAGAGGCTCTTAGCCCTGGACATTTCATTCAAGGCAACACCTACAATATGGTGGGGTGCACACAAAGAAACAATTTAGGACCGATACCAATGTAAGAGGTTACCGCTCATTAGATTAGATGCAGAACAAGGGAGCAATAAGATGTCGCGATATGATGGACATGGAACAGAAGAAAAACATTTGGATAAATGCAAGACACAATGGAGGATGACACCACCAGAGGAATGGCCTCATCACTTCATCCGTATATTGAAAGAAATTCCAAAAAATTGGTGTGTAGACCAGGAACTACACAGAGAAACTGTAGAATGGACAACATTACAACAAAATTTTATAGTAACCTTATCATTTGAACATGAGAACCCCAACATTGATTCAACACTTAAACAAATCAGAGTGGTGACATTTATTGATGAACCAGAGGTTGAACTCATGACAGAGTATCAACAACAGAACATACAGACAATCAAGGAACTATTGTCATGCTATCATGTGGAAGAAGAAGCACAAAATGAAGATGACCCACACAATATCCAGATTATAGAAATTGAAGGAGAAAGAGGGATGGAAGCTCCATCTTTGGAATTATAAGTATTTGATGCACCTATCAAAGTGAAGAAAGTCAACATTGGCACACCCGATAATTCTAAAATGGAAATTATTGGATACTATTGGGATGAACAAACAGTGGAAAGGATAACAAAGTTATTGCACAAATACAGTGACATGTTCCCAAAAACCTTTACAGAGATGAAAGGAATAACATGAGAACTAGGAGAGATGAAGATACCTGCTCTAGGGATTTTTGGTTAAGGTATGTTACAGATAGAGGTTGTATAGCAGTGAGGTTGTGGAACATGATTTGATGTAATGGTTTATAGATAGAGTGATGAATTGTTAGATAAATTTTGATGGTTATATTTGTGTATGTATTTGGTATATGGTTGAGGTACATGTTGGGTACATGGTTGAGACAAGTAGTTGATGAGTTGGCACATACATGAGGTTTATAGTTGATGATGTTGGTACATCTTGATGAGTCATAGTTGATGAGTAGTTGATGCATGATTGGTACATACTTGGTACATGGTTGGAGGCACTTGTTAGTAGTATTGTTGACACATGGTTTATGGATGATGTATCGGACTTGTCTTGGTATATTATTAGAAGCACATATTGATCTTGGTGATGATTATGAGTTGTTGTGTTATGCTTGGTTGATGCACATCTTGGTGATATTGTGCATTTGATTGAGAGTTGTCTTGGTGATTGATCTTGGTGAGTACATTTGATTTGGTTGATAAGATTGATAAGACAGGTTGTTGTGATAGGTTGTTTGGATAGGTTACTGTGATAGGTTATTTTTACAGGTTTGGTGCATGGTTGATGCACTTGTTTATGGTACAGGTTGAGGTACAATTTGATTTATGGTACATGTTGGCACAAGTTATTGGTACAGGTTGTTTGGTGAAGGTTGATTTGTACAAGTTTACAATAGTATATCCCACAATGATAGTGTGATAGTGGTTCCATCATTCTACTTATATTTCATGGAGGTTAGATGAGGCAAGGATAGGTGGTTGTATCCACCTTCCGGTTGTAGATAGAGAACATAAGGGGTTGTAGCCTCATTCTGGTTGTAGCTAGAGAATTGGGGAGTTGGAGCTTCCCTCAGGTTGTAGCTTGAGAAGCTAGGTGGTTGTATCCACCTTCCGGTTGTAGCCGGAGAACATAGGGGGTTGTAGCCTCCTTCTAGTTGTAGCCACATAATTGAGGAGTTGGAGCTTCCCTCGGGTTATAGCCTAAGAAACTAGGGGGTTGGAGCCTCCTTCCAGTTGTAGTTGGAGAATTGGGAGTTGGTGCTTCCTAGAATGCAATTCTTGACATATAAGAAAAGCATTATGTGGTTTTCTCCTGCATTGGGTTTCCATGTAAATATTGGTGTACTGTGCATTGTGTAGATGTGTTTATTATTGTTTATTATGCACTGATGAATGCTAATGCTTATGATACAGTAAGATATTGATGATGAACAAATGAACATGGTTGAATAAGTAAAAGAATATAATTTGTGGTTTAAAGGATTAATAATTGGTATAATTTATCATTATTGATTCACCCCCCCTCTCAGTAATCCAACATCCTTTTGGTTGGTGCTAGAGAATTCAGGGAGTTGGAGTTTCCTTCAGGTTTGATCCTTTAAATCATGGATTTGTAGCCTCATTCTAGTTGGAGCCATAGAACATAGGGAGTTGTAGCTTCCTTCAGGTTGGTGACTGTAAATCAAGGGGTTGGTGCCTCCTTCTAGTTGGTGCTGGAGAATTTGGAAGTTGGTGCTTCCTATGAATATATTCTTGATATATATAAGAAATCATTCTGTGGTTTTCTCTCATTTGTGTTTCCACATAAATTCTCAGGTACTGTGTATCTTTGGTTGTTTATTATGCACTGATGGATATTGTTTATGATGCAATGATATATTGAATGCATAAGTGATAAACTATTGAATATTCTTGGTAAAGTTGAAGTTTATATATACTATGATTGAAAGTGGTAAAAAGTGGTCATATTGATTCACACCCCCCCCCTCCCCCCCCTCTTAATATTCCAACAAATATGTAACCATTTTTTAGCACCTTTATTTAGGTTTTTTGCTACTGTAAAGGTTATAAATAAGGTGTGTTGTAATTTTTTAAAAGCTAATGTTTAGATAAATCATTTTAGAGGTTGTTGGTCATGTAGATAAAAACCAAATTGGATATAGGGTTGTTCTTGTGTAAATAAAGAAGGTATGATGTCGATTGTGTCTTAGGTGTAGACCAAGGTTAGGAATGTAACCTTTTATTTTGAAGGAATAAGACAAAAAAAGAGAAAAACACTTAAGGAATGTTGATTTTCCTGTTTGGGTTTCTAGGGTAAAATCTCTATTTATTGTGTGTTTGCTTTGTCATTTACTTTCTTGATTAAATCTTTCTTCCTCTCTTCTACTAGGTTTACTATGGAAGTGTTCCTCATTTCCTAAGATGTGGTATCCGATCTTGGTTTAACAACCTTGGATATAAGATAAACCCTAAGTACAATAAGATTCGTAAGTCATAAATATTTATAGATTATGCTTAAATAATGTTGAGTATCTCGAGGATAGAGATTGAAAAATTCAATGGCCAGAATTTTGATCTTTGGAAGCTTAAAATTGAAGATCTCCTTGTAGATCAAGAACAATGGGTAGCAATCTATCTAGGTACCATTCCAATAGTTATGCCAAGGGAAGAATGGGAGAAAATCGAGAGAAGGGAAAGGAGTATGATTTGACTTTATCTTGTAGATTTGGTACTATTGAATGTCTCAGGTGAAGATTTGACCAATAAACCGTGGGATAAGTTGGGGAGCTTGTACCAATCAAAATCCCTAGTAAATAAGTTTTTCATTAGGAATAAGTTGTATCTTTCGAGAATGAGTGAGGGTAGTTTGGTGATTGATCATTTAAATGCGTTTAATACCATTTTAAGCTAGTTATCTTATGTGGATATTAAAATCACCAAGGAGGAGAAATGTGTTAGCCTATTATGTTCTTTGCCAGACTCTTGGGATATCTTAGTCATGGATATAGGGAGTAATTTAACCACATTAATGCTAGAAGATGTGGTTGCATATCGAATGTCAGAAGACATGAGAAGGAAGAACATGGAAGGATTGACCAAAGATGCATTAGTGGTGAGAGGTTGATTGGTCAACAAAGATAAAGGAAAATTCTCTGTTAGAAAGTATAAGTTGAAGGGTAGATCAAAATCCTTGGTTCATTCAACAACAAGAAGATGTTGGAAATGCAGTAAAGTTAGGAATTACAAAAGTGACTGCAAGTCAAACACAACAAAAGCTAGTAAATGATCCAATGGGAAGCAGTTGCCCTAGAGAAAGATGACTCCAGATAAGGGAGGCGATGTGTACCTAGTGCTGACCAGTACACACTTGGATCAAGATGTTTGGTTTATTGAATCAGGAGCATCCTATCATATGACACCACATAGAGAATGGTTATGTGAATATGAATGATATGAAGGAAGAGATGTGTTCTTGGGGGACGAATCGACAACAAAAATTGTCGGACGAGGAAGAGTTTGAATGACACTACAGGATGGGAGGAGCAGAACCCTTTCATGTGTACTACACATTCTGGGTTTAGCAAGAAACCATATATCTTTCAACAAGATGAGTGATGTAGGGGTGCACACTCTATTTCAGAAGGATACGTGCAATATGGTTAGAGGTGTGATGGTCTTAATGAAAGGATTTTGGATTGGAACCCTATAAAATTTATTAGGGAATGTCGACTCGATTGGATGAATCAACATCATTGTTCCTAAAATTGAATTGAATTCAACTCGACTTGATTTGACTCGGGCTGAATCGATTCAACCCGACTCAACAAATCCTCGTTAAAATGACCCAACCATGCTATGGCATGAGAGGATGGGACATATTGGAGAAAAAGGACTTCAACCTATGCATAACAAAGGTATGGTCAAATATTTTCCTGAATGTAATTTATAATTCGAATTTTGTGAACATTGTATATATGGAAAACAAAGTCGGGTGAGGTTCCCATCTGGGGTGACAAGGGCAAAGGGGATTCTATAATTGGTTCATAGTGATGTGCTTGAACCTGTTTCAGTGCCTTTACTTGGTGGATCCATGTATTATGTCTCCTTCATAGATGATTTTTCTATGAAGACATGGATATATTTCCTAAGGAATAAAAAAAAGGTTTTTGAGAAATTCAAAGAGTTTAAGTATCTTGTAGAAAACTAGACAGATAAGAATATTAAGGTGTTGAGAAGTGAAAATGGTGGTGAATTTTGTGGAAAGGAATTTGATCAGTTCTACAAGTAGTGGCATATAATGCCAAAATAACACACCATATACCCCCCAAAAATGGAGTTGCTGAGAGAATAAACAAAACATCAATGGACAAGGCAAGGAGCATGCTTAGTAGTGCTAGGCTCACACAAGAATTCTGGGAAGAGGCAATCGACACTACAAAATATCTAGTGAATATTTCTCCTTCATTGGTGCTAGTTAACATGACTCCGCATGAGGTATTTTTTGGTAAGAAGCCTTCAGTTTCACATCTCAAAATAGTTGGCTATGATGAATTTGTGCACGTTCCCAAGGAAAAGATGTTAAGAACCAAATATCAATATAGCATAGATAAACCTCAGAAAAAGTACTCAACGCCTTGAAAAAGAGATAATTTCAAATAATAAGCCTCTTCGAGGGGGAAACCTCCTTTTACCCCACTTAAATGTTCAAGTAAAAGATGATTCCAAATGAAAATGTATCCTTGGTATATATAGGAGACTAGGAGGTATAATTACAACTAATGGCCTAAAGCCGACATAAATAAAATAACATTACAAATATAATATGCCCCAATTAAGGGGTAATGAGCCAATATTAGGGCTTAACATGCCCCTCCCCTTGAGACAAGTGTTGTATGCAATGCTTGAGTAACTTTGGATGCTTCTGTATAAAAGACTCATCTTCCCAAGTGGAATCTTCTGCCGGTAGTTTCCTCCATTTAATGAGATACTCTGAAATGGATCTATTCCTCAGCTGACGAATTCTTGTGT